>PVKA01011376.1:0-35672 GCA_004027165.1 Ctenomys sociabilis
GGGTCTCACTATGTAGCTCAGGCTGACCTTGAGCTTACTCTGTAGCCCAGGCTGGTCTTGAACTCACAATGATCCTTCTGTGTCAGCCTCCTGAGTGCTGGGATTACAGGCCTATACCACCATGTCTGGTCCTGGATTTTATTTCTGAGATAAGGGCTAAGTTGTTAGGCTAGCTTCAAATTCACTATCCTCCTGATTCAAGATTCTTGTGAATCTGGGATTACAGGCATATGCTATTATTCTAAGCTTGGTCTCCTGTTTTGAATGATGACAAAAGTGATAACATAAGAAAAAAAAAGAATTGCAGGTTCAGTAGTAGAGTGCTTGCCTAACATGTGCAATCTCCAGTAGTATAAACAAACAAGTAATAAAAATAAATTTTAAAAAGATTCAAAGATCCTCAAGCATATTAATTATTTGATCACTTATTGGGCAGTATCAGACCATGATGCAACAGTTTCAGAGAAATTAACTGAACAATGGAATATGAAGATTTAAAAACATAATTATGATGCTATCTGTTTTAAAACTAAATTTTTGAACAAAAAATTTAAAAAAATATAGTAAAAGTATAGTACATAATAAGACAGAATTATTAAGAGTACATCTTAATATATTTTGTTCTGAATATATTTAAATGAAATTTATATCCATTAGGAATTTAAGAAGCTATCTCAGACTTTAACTCTTCCTAATGCTATGGTCAAACCTTATTAAAATGAGAGAAATTAAAATACTTTCTACGTAGTGTAAAAGAAATGAATGAACATTTGCTTTTTTAACTGAGGGTGGGGGAAAAACAATTAAAGAAAGCCAGGAGTCATGGAAGAAACTGACCCGAGAGCAATGTTCTATAGTTCTATACTCCCTAGAGCTCTAGACATAACACTGGCACACACTAAATGAATGGACACTAGCTGAGTGGAATGAATGAGTTTGAAGTATTGCATAGTTCTGGAGAGTAAAGGTCTCTGAGCGCTGTATTTATGTTTACATGATAGCTAAACTGATACATTATTCAAGTTTACAAATTAATAAATGAATTTCAAAGTTTTCCAAATACTTCTTATGATACAATTTTAATTAATTAAGTCACATATATTTGTGGTACTGGGGATTGAATCTGGGGCCTGGGCCCTGAGATATATAAAAAGGGTTGGATATATATGTGTGTGTGTGTGTGTGTGTATATATATATGTATCCGACCCTTTTTAATTTTGAGTTTGAGATAAGGTCTCACTAAGTAGCTAAGCTATCCAGCTGGGACTAGTACCCATGATACCTCAGTCTCCACAGAACCAGGATTACAAGTGTGTGAATAATCTTTTAAAAAGAGAATCACTCAGATATTTTCATCACATGCTAATGCTGCTAGTTAGACTACCTTCATTGGTTACTTTAAATATGAATTACTTGAATTACTTTGATGGTTAAATTCATTTAGTAATAGTTATTCAATCATCACTTTTTGAATTAATAACTGCCCTAAGTTTTTTTCAAATTAAGATACACATTTGCTATCTGGTAAAGTACTTGGGCACTGTTTCGCAGAATTGCATGAAGTTTCAGGAAACATTCCAAAGCCTCATCTAGTCGATTGAGCTTCTTATAGGTAAGGCCTTAGAAAAGAAAAGAAAAAGAACACCTATAAGAATTATTACTGGCATAAATGTACTCAGAATAAAAGAATGTTTTTAAAAAATGTACTTAAATATTCATCCAGAGGAGAAAATGAACTGAGAATTTTTAAAAAGAACAATAGGAGGTGGGGATTCTTTACACATTCACCGAACACTATAAAGCTTTAGTGATTTGATTTGATTGCTTTATTGATTTTAAAAGCTTTCTAAGGAGCAGATCAGAACAGAAAAAAACAGTTCAGAAATTTACTCTGATATAGAAAGTAGCTAATGGGTATTTCAAGTCAGCACAAGGGAATAATAGTGTCAGTACTGATTATACATGAAGGAAAAATGTAGATTCTTATTGCACAAAAAATACATTAAAATTTTATTTAAAAACTACATGTAAATACAAAGCTGTATGAATACAAAAAAGATAATACAGGTTAGCATCCCTAATCCAAAAAACTTCAAAATCTGAAACTTTCTGAGCTCCCACATGACATTGTAAATGGAAAATTTCACAAACAAACTTCAGGTGTATTAAGAACATCGTAGGGGCCCTGCCCATTAGCACTGTTGTTTAAGTGAGTGCTTAAACAGAGCAGTCAGGCTCAGGTTGCTGTGGTTTGATCCTCAAGCTATACTAGAAATGCTCTGAAGGCATCCTGAGCCATTAAAAAAAAAAATCTTCTGAAGAACACTGTATAAGATTACCTTCAAGATCTATGCATAAAAAATATAAATGAATTTTTTGTTTAGGCATAGTCTTATCCCCAAAATATTATATCTGCAAATATTTCAAAATTAAAATCCAAAATACTTTTATGGTTCCAAGCATTTGGACAAAGTACTCCATTTATACAGAGAAATGATTTTATAATCTTTGGGCAAGGGAAGAGCTTCATGAACTAATAAAGTAGTCAATTTGACTACATTAGCTAACAAGAGGAAAAAAATGTTTTGAAAAGAAATTATAAACAAAGTTAAAAGTGGCACACTGAGGGCTGAGGATGTTGCTCAGCAGTGGTAGAACACTTGCCTAGCACAGACAAGGCCTTGGGTTCAAATCCCAGAATGGAAAGGAGGGAGGGAGGAAAGAAAAAAGGAAGGAAGAAAAGAAAGAAAAGGGGGGGGGATGGAAGAAGGAAGAAAAAGGAACAATAATGGTAGGGTAAGGATACAGCACAGCAGCACAGTGCCCACGTGGCAAGCACAAGGTCCTGAGTTCAATTCCTGGTTCAAACAAAATACAACAAAACAAAAAATAATGGTAGGGAAATACTTGAAACTTTTTAGTGGACTGACAAACATCTCTCTAGGCAAGAAAGCCCACATGTGAAGGCCTTTGCTTTTCTCTTTCCTGTGACAGTGACACTCTTCAGATACCTGATGCTATACTCTCCATCCCTCCAACATAGCTAGTCACTCCTCAGTGAGCCTTTCCGGACTCCATCTAAAACTGTACTTCCTTCCTGGCTTCCTTCTTCATCCCTTTAAATTGGCATCTCCTCTGGGAGGAAAGATGTAGTTGGTTGAGGGGAAGTCCTCCACTACACAGAGCAGACAAGACAGGTCTCCCATGCAAGTGCCAGCTCCTCATTCATTGACTCAGTCCCCTCAGTGTTTGGCTGTATATTACCAAAAAACACTAGGAACAGCATAAAATCATAGGGTTAACTGACAAGAGGTCACAACGTGAAAGATCATGAAAGAGGCAAAATGCCTATGGAGAGAGAACCAAATTTTCAAAGAAACTTCAATAATGATCCAAGAAAAAAGGGCCCATATTGCACAGATGTGTGTGTGTGTGTGTGTGTGTGTGTGTGTGTGTGTGTGTGTGTGTAGGAAGTAGTTAGATTTCAAAGTCCAAAGGCAGGGAAGGGAAAGAGGAAGTGGTGAGGCTGTGTGGCTTGCAGTATTGTTTTTTAAAAACTAAAGTACAAACGGCAAAAAGTAAAAATGTGTTAAACTGAATGGTATCTATGTGAATATTTTTCTTTTGGTATATTTGACATTTTTCATAGTTAAAAAAGAAAGAAAATGAGATGGCCTCCCCATACAATACCTACTGGTTTGACAAAATTAGGAATGATATCATCCAGTATCAGCGGGAGTTAGGGAAATCAGTCACTCTCACACACTTGTAAAATTAGCAATTGAAAAACCCTTTTTGGAGGAAAATATGAAGTTACTCCAAATATGTATGTACAGATTTTGAATTATTAATTTCATATAGAATGACTTACAATCTGAGAAGTAATAGTCTTTCTTTGAACTTTTTATAGAATGACTTACAATCTGAGAAGTAATAGTCTTTCTTTGAACTTTTTGTTAGAAGGAATTCAACTCCTTCTCAAAATGAGCTGGAAAAAAGCACAAATAATACAAAAATCAAATTTTCTTTTTTCACTTACCAATATTATAAAGGGCTTCAGTACAAGAAGAATCATTTCTCAAAGCTTCTTTATAGAATTCGGCTGCCTTTTCATAATCACCATTTGCAAAAATTGTATTCCCTTTATTAGTAAGAGCTGATGGGTTGTATCTATCAGAGTTCACAGCTAGGTCTGCATAACTGCTGGCCTGTGCAAATTCATTTTCCTAAACAAAGTAGAAAAAATATTACAAGTGGGTTCATCAAATCATTTTTTCAAATTGTCCTGAATTCCTATTATAGTGGTGAACAAAAACAAATACTTTTAATATCTTGATTTTCATAGGTTATACAAAAGATTTTTCATTGTCAAGCCCAGCCACCCAACTTTCTTATGACTGACTTCTCCAGTCTCAGGGTTTGAATAACAACTCTATTTATATGTAGGTGTTCCACATTCACCGCCCAAGTTCCATGTCCTCATTTGCTGTGGAGCACTCCCAGTCCTACCTGAGGCACTGAAATAGCTGGAAGGCATCTCTGTCTCCTCTGCTCCTGCCTGGCTACATTACTACAAGGCCCGTGAAGGTTTATTTACTTATTTTTTTCCCTACAGGTTTAGCAACTGCCACTTTTTCTCTCTCTCCCCTGCTGAGCACTTGCACAGAACCTGGGCACACTCAAATGTGCTGTGAGAACCTCCCTGTTCTTCAGTGGTGTGGCCAGTTATGCAAGGTCAGCCTGGCAAAGACAGGAGCAACATTCTCTATGAGTTTTTTTCCCTGCCTCGCTCTTGTCCAAACTTGGCCACAAACGGTGCTCTTGTGACATCTGGAATACAGAACTGATACAATAAGTGATCTTGTTTCCTAGAAGGCTATTTTCTTGTGATCACATGGAGGATGGATGCTGAGGAGCCAGGAAGTGCTAGCCGGTCCTCATTCCAGTTTTTCCTTCTCACCATGCTATCCCTGCACTATGGTGGGACTCCCTTGTGAACCCGTGGGCAGCTGCACAGAGTCCATTGTTCCCACAGACCTTCTCAGGCATGACCTCTGGCCCTGTGGTAGCAGTGGATGTCAGAGACACTAGCTGGCTGATGGTGACTCCTCTAAGATCTCTAACTCCCTTCTGCATTTCACCACTAGGGCTCCTCCATAATCGTGGAAGATTTAATTTCCTTCTCTCTTCTCCCACAGAGCCCACAGTGACTGTCCCTAACTGAACTTTAAAAAAATAAAAGATTCTGACATAACATGGAATTGACCCTTTAAAAACACCTAACTCAGTGGCATTTCATATGTTTACAAAGTTGTGCAGTTATCCCAGATTTCCTTTTATCCAGAATATTTTTTCTCACCCCACAAAGAAACTCCATGCCCACCAGAAGTTTTCCCCATTTTCCCTCCACCAGACCCTAATAACCACTAATCTGCTCTCTATTTTCCTGCCTCCCCGGGACATTGGATTCAAATGGAACCATAATATAATGGAGTATTACTCAGCTATTAAGAATGATAAGCTTGAAGTATTTATATTGAAGTGGATGCCACTTAAACATAAACTCATAAGTGAAATAAACCAGACACACATGTGTAAATATTATATAGTCTCCGTAGTATAAGAAGCGAAAAGAAGATACACAAATAGAAATGTATAACAACTAAAAACAATTGAGTCAGGTAAGGCAAAGTGAATGGCATATGCTGCAGGGTACTAATCAGCTTTTCTTCTGAATGGTTAACAACCTAAGTTCACAGATCAAAACTGGAGAAATAGAAGAGCCACAGGCCAGCCAACATTTTGGCCCTAGCCTTTCAAGATCAGTGAAGACTCAGGACATAGGAGAACCTGTACTGCAACACCATGAAACTCAGTTGAGCCCCAAAATTTCTGATCAAGGAGATTATGGAGCCACAGAGGAAAGAGATCGAAGTTCTATAGTGTGCCTGGGGAAGAGTCACATGGAGAGAAAACTTTCTCTCAGGCTCTCACAGAGAGCAAACTGGTCAAGCATTGGCTGTGACTCATTCACATGGATGACACAGACAAAGGATACAGGATTACAAGATAAATAAGGTATAGGATTACAAGATAAACCCTGAGGGGATTTCACTGACCTCATCAGAAACAAAATCTACATATTTTGGTATATAGGTCTTGCTCTATCTAGGTCTTAACCATCCAGCAGAAAAGTATAAAAATGAGGTATACAACACGGGGCCATAATAAGCTGAGCTGTGAATGGCTATGGTCGACAACTTCTTCAGATAACTCACTACTGTTGTGGAATGCTGAACTGTGTTGGATTGTGTCAACGAGCTGAGGCACCTAAATTGGTTGAATGACAATGGAGTGCCCATCTTTGACAGGTGTAGACAAAGGAAGGGGTATAGAAAGGAAGAATGTGTGTGTATGGAAAGTATAGTTGGGATAGATATGCCGTGCTTCTATATAATTCTATGAGAGGCAAGATTTGCACTAATGATGGTTGGATAGGATATTATGTCCACTTCTAGTACTATGGACAACCACTAGGAAAATATCAAGGTAGAAAGTATTAATTATTGAATCTTTGATATAATTCAGATATAAAAAATAAGATACATAAACAGCTACACTCTCTTAATTTACTGATAAGAGACATCTGCTATAATAATGTCTGTAAGTATAATATCATGTATGCATCTTGTACGATAACAAAACATTATGAAAACAGTTTTTCAATGTGTTAATTTATCAAATCTGTCCTGTTAAGGTGTCTTAAAATGGTCTCACTGATATTTGTACTTCAATAAAATAATAATAAATACAAATGGAACTATAACATCTGCATCTTCTTATATTCAGCATAATGTTTCTTAAAGTTACAGCATATACATCAGTAGTTTGTTCTTTTTAATGGATGAATAATACTCCTTGTATAGATAAACATTTTGCTTATCCTTTCATTGTAGATACACACTGGGTTGCTTTTACCTGCCTCTGGTTGTTATGAGTAATGCTGCTGTGAATACTCATCTTATGGTTTAGATCTAAAATGTGGCTCAAAAGTCTTAAGTATTGGAGTTGGGGAGATGGCTCAGTGGAATAAGTGCTTCCCTGGCAAGCACAAGGGCCTGAATTCAATCCCTGGTTCCACAAAAAAAAAAAGTCTCAGGTATTCAGACTTGGGCCTGGTTGGAAAAGTTGGGTTACTGGAGGCATGACTGAGGAAGGTATCTTGTCCCCAGATCACTACCCTCCCTCTCTGGCTGCCACAGCAAGGACATTTTTCTCTACCATGCTCTTTCATCATAGCATTTCTCTCTGGAAGCCTGCTGACTGTGGACAGAAACCCACTGGAAAGCATTAAGTATTTCATCCCAGTGATGAGAAAGTGGCTGAACTCACATTGATGCAAAAACTGGTACCTACAAGTGGACACTACTATCAGGAAAACTAACACATGTTGCTATTATTATTTTATCTTTTTGAGACAGGGCTTCAATATGTAGCTCAAGATGGCCTTGAAGTCGCTTTTTAGTTCAGACTGGCCTCTAACTCGCAGCAATCCCTGTGCCAGGCTCCCAAGCGCAGGCATTACAGGTGTGCGCCACCACACCTGGCAACCTTTTTTTTGGACCAGGCAGCAGGTAGAATTTAGACAAGCTAGGAGGAGCAGAGTGGGCACTAGAAGGGGTGAATCTGAGCAGAGCCTGCAAAGGTGGGAAGAAACTGACATCAGACGCTATGTGAATGGCAAGTAGTATTTGTAGTTGTCACACAACTGGCAAAACTGGCATTTAGAAAACAGAAAATTACCTAGTAAGTGTGTACTTATGGCCAGGGGATTTCTAGATAGGATGCTAAAAATGCCAAAAATCTTATTTTCACTGAGTATAGAGTAGAAGGGAGAGATAATTTAAAGAGAGAACTACTCAATTTACAAATAGAATTTACACAAAATATAGAAGTACCAGAGCTTGCTGGGTTGGAAAACAAAACTATTTCCTGACTCCAACAATTTTTCTTGGTAGTAGCAGATTCTCAAAGTAGGACAGAATCAATTTGAGGGTATGGCTGCAATAATTTTGTAAACATCTGAGAAAAATTGAAGGCAATGCCTCTGCAGGCCTCTTTATGGTAGAAAGAAGACTGAGACTCCTACATTGTTCCAAGCAGGCTTGTGAAGAAAGGGGTCTGTCTTACAAAGAACGGTGGATGAGGCTCTTAGGCTATTTAATCTCAGTGGAGATTACAGTACATCTTGGACCTTGTGTGGAAGTTGGACTGACAAAAGTGTTGCTAGCTAGGAGGCACAGATATAGTTCAAAACAAGGGTATTTCTCTGGGCAGAAAGCAGGCTGACATTATTTATTCTGTAAAAGAAAGACATCCTCAGAACGCAGTCTTGGACCACAGACAGCAATGATTAAGGAAGCAGAGCTGGGCCCTAATCAAAGAGTACATACTTTCCTAGGCTAGGGCCAAAATGGGTTCTAGAACTGCTAAACATTAGTGACTATTGTGTGCCTCTGGTCCTTTTCCTTTTGGATGAGTCTGAAAGTGATCCTGTTCTCTCTTTACATGGAAAACTGAATATATGGGGCTCCAAATGTCATGCCTGTTCACAGAACTTAAGAGGTAGATCTTTTCCAGAAAAGAGGAGCTGTACCTGAGAAAGCTCATCTACCTAAACCTCATGCAGATCTCAGCCTACTGACAGATGCTGGGACTGGAGAGTCTCTGAGACTCGGAAGAACTCAGTACTTGTGGCTCATGAGAGGATGTGAGTAACTAGGGTTCAGATGTGGGCAGTGGTAGATCCACAGTGACAGTCCCTGCACCTCCCAGGAGTCACACCACAGTTCTCTCCTGGGTTTGTTCTTCCCAGTGAAGCACTAACTAGCTCAACACACAAGAGCCTGCTATGTGGCTGTGCCCTGGAGTTCTCCCTTGTAGGACCCAGGCTCATGAGAGAAGTCAGGGATGCTTCTGCTGTGGAGCTTTGGATGGCAAGTTGTTTAGCTAAGTGCTCAGGGAGGCATCTGGATCACTAGCCCCAGTCAAGCACCAGGCAAGATTAGCAGAAGAAAACTCCAGATGAATCCAGCTCATGTGGTTGAATGTGAACAAATACATGGTTATTTTAAGCTAAGTCTGAGAGCTGCTCACCACATAGCAACAGAAATAGTACAACTATATGCTGGATAGCAAAAAATCTATTTTCTATTATATATCAGATATAATTTCAGGCCAGACTCATTACTCTACCTCATTGCATTTGTTTTCAGCCACTCCAAAAAATCTGTTCCATAAACTGCCTTAAAATGGTAAACAGGGGCTAGGGAGATAGTTCAGAGGCATAAGTACCTATCTGGCAAGCACAGGGACCTGAATTTGATTCCCGGCCAAGCATGCTGTGTCATACTGCACCAGTATTTATTAAACTTGGTGACAATCTGATCACAAATTAAAAACCATTTTCATGAAGTTTATCAATGATTTTCTAAAATCAAAATTTAATGGCCATGCTTCACCCCAAGATCTATCCCACAGAACTGCTGGGCATCTGCTGGGACATTTCTCCAGAAATCACCCTGAACTGAAGAAAGAAGTACTTTATCCTCTTTGGAAGGCTAATGTCAGGGTATAAATTCCTGATTCCCTACCTCTAATAGGGAACACCTCAGCTTCAGGGCATCCTAGAAAGCAGGTTTGACCCCGTGGTGACTCTAGCATAGCCTAGTTCTGTGTTGTTTTTACGTAGCTCTCCCACCTCCACCCTTCAGGGCTCTGCCTTATAGGTCTGCAGCTCCTGTCTCACTAGCCCATGGTGCATCCATGTCACACACCTCCCTCAGAAACAATGCCTTTATTCACTTCAAAGACATCATACTATCTTGTCTCATTTCCTGTCTTTCTGATATGAATTTCACTCTTGCCTCCACAGTGTATCCCTACCCCACAATCAGTTTTCAGTTCTGTTTCCTGCTCTCATCTGTGGGAGGATAATCCAGTTCTAAGCTGTCACCCCCTACCCCACAATCAGTTTTCTCACCTGTGGGAGGACAATCCAGTATCTAAGCTGCCACCCCTAAGAGAAAACCACTACATTTACCTCAATCCCAGTTTTCTTCTGAGCTCTGTTCTTATATCGTCTGGACACATTTCTATTTGAACAGACTACTAAAACCAATTTTAACTATGTTCAAACACAAACTCAATCTTTCCCCCTAATTAGTAACCTCAGGACATGCAACTGGCATATTCTACCAGTAGATGTAACACTTGGGAGCTGATGGGAGAATATAGTGCCTTCCACAAGTGACAGCAGTGATTCTTAGTACTGTGCATAAGAAGCTAGAGGATACATTGGGAAGAGTCTGACAAAATACCATCACTCTTCTACATACCTCCCTTCCCAGAACTTTTTTGCCTCTGTGCTATTGCTGAGTCCATTCACCTCCTCCAAATGCCTCTTTTTCTCACCTGTATTCCGATCAACTAACCCCAACTTCTCTATGAAATCTTTCCTGAAAACCATAAATAAAATGCTTTTTATCTTCTCTGAATATATGAAGTACTTACTACTAATGTTACTAACATTACTTTATTAGTCTCTATATTCATAGTCAACCAACTCCATCTCCTTTGCTCCAAATTAAGAAAGACATTCATACTTCTAGTGACTGGTATCTAATCAGTACTCAATAAATGCTGCAAACTTATTCAAATCTCTTAATCTAAGATATCACTATTATTCTCACCAATGCAGAGCTGAAGTGCTCATCTTACAGCCATACACTTCCTAATTCTTGCTGCTTTGTTCCCTGCCCAGCCCCTCCACCTCCTTGTTCCTTCAGTTTTCTCAAACCCAGCCCCTTAGCTCAGCATCTGCCAGGATCAAGATTTCTATACTAAGGCTCAAACAGAAATCAAGCCAGGTGAAATTCCACATGTCCAACTTATAGACACAGAAATGAAACTTACCAGATAGTACAAGAATGAGAGGTTGGTTGCGGCTGCACTTTTCACCCTGCTGTCCTTTTTCTCAAACATTTTTAAGGTATCAACAGCCTAGAAGAATAAGATCTAAGTTACTACTACTGTAGTATGACGGTACTCAGGGCAAAGAGTACTTACTGTATGTGAAGGGAGACTGGAGAAGGGAACAAGACAGATACAAATTTTATTCAAGAGTTAGAATTTACATAAAATAAAATGGAAATTCTGGAACTACAAATGTAACTGAAATTAGGACTACATATATTTCTGCTTCTGGTTACTACAAACCTATTGACAGAAGACCATTCTTCACAGAGAACAACCATAACAATGGGTGTCTACATGAAACACTAAAGATATGTTTTGAAGGACCCAGAGAGCTGCTGAGATAACCGGGGCTTGAAGGCCAAGATCCCAGAAAATGTTCAGAATAAATATGGCAGAAGTTGGGCATGGTGGTGCACTCCTACAACCTCAATATGCTAGGAGGCCAAGGCAGGAGGATTATAAATTTAAGCTCAGCCAGGGCAATTGAGGAACTTGGTGAGATGATATTCAACATAAAAAATAAAAAAGGGCTGGGGATGTAATTCAGTGTGAAGGCTCTGCCAGGGTTGTTCAAATCTCAGTAGTGAAAAACAAAACAAAACAAAACAAAACAAAGGCATATGGAACACAGGGAGAAGGTCCAATATGTAATTAGAATTCTGAATAGGTAAGAAAATAAATGGCTGACAGTTCTTTAAAACCAGTAACACAAAATAATTTTATGGATATTATAAAAAATATCTAAATTTGTGTTTGACTCAAATGAGGTCACCAAATGAAATTTCAGTCAGCGTACTGACTCAACTTTTCTGAAGGGTACATTTAAAAATATTAGATTTTGTATATCTTGGTTGTTATACCAGTTAATTGAAAACCTGAGTGGATGAAGAGACTTCTGGAGAGGTGCCTGGGTCACAGGAGCACTGTCCTCATCAGTGCATCATTAATCTGGGGTTCACAGCTGAGGCACTACTGGGAGGTAGGTTGCTGCTGGAGGAGTAGGATGGCGAGGATATGCCTCTGGTGGGGATGTCTCTCCTTGGTGTGCCTCCCCTGTGCTCTGCTTCCCGGGGGCCCGCAGCGAGTGTGTTGCTTCCGAGGCCCTCCTGCCATGGTGTCTCTGCCTTGGAGACAGCTGACCTAGGACAGAAGTCCTAGGACAAAGAAACTGCTTTCTACTTTAATCTGTGTATATCAGCCATTTGGTCTCAAAAATGGCAAAGTGGACAAGAGTGACAATATGAGTAAACTGCTATTCTTTTTAAGGGTTTTTTGGTGATTTGAGAGAAAGTATTGGCAGTTTCTAAGCCAGTAGTTTATAATTCCACAAAGTAAACACTAGAAGAGAAAAACTGGAAGTCACTTCTCAGACTATTTCTCACTTATTGGAGAGATCTTACAACGTGGCCAAGAAATTCCTTTGTTTTGTATTTTAGGGAAGGGTCTACAGAGTGTTCAGGGTCTCACTACTAGACTGGACTTGGAAGTGATACGCCTGTTTTACAGCCTCCCAAGAGCTGAGATTACAGGCCCATGCTACCATACCCAATCTCAATTGCTGTTTCAGTGCACCCCTGGACTGGGGTGGCAAGGCAGGCAGGGGTGGGGGTGGAGTGGGGAGGGTTGGAACCCCTGGCCCCCGTACCTGCTTGAAGGTGCTTTAATCCACTGAGCTATTTGGCTGGCCCTTAAGAAGTTCCTAAAACTAACCTAAAAAAATTACTGTTGCTACTACTGCTCATTCTTGTAAAATCCATCTCATGGGTTCTTTATATAACCTCCACAGCTATTAATATGGAAGCCACTGACGTTTTGAATGTCTAAATTATATAAACTCTATTTAACTTTGAGTAAGAATGGGATATTTTCATCTTCATTTTTAGATTTTGTCACAATAAATGGATGTGTTCAAAATATATGACATTTGGGGGCTGGGGAGATGGCTCAGTGGAATAAGCGCTTCCCTGGCAAGTGCAAGGGCCTGAGTTCAATCCCCGGTTCCACCAAAAAAACAAACAAACAAACAAACAAACAAAATATATGACATTTGAATAGGTATAACTGATACATGTATTAAACTCTGAGAAGAACACAGAAAAAAGAAAGCTGCTCTCTAGAACTAGTGACATCTATACTACAAAAAGAAAACTGACAAGCAACAATCATTTTACACAAGAATACTACAGTAATGTGTATCAGTCCCTTTAGAGGCAGCTGCTCAAGGAAATGTATTAAATTTAATTTTTTATAGTTCCTACTTTGTAATAATACTTTAAAGTTACATTTAAAATAAAATTTTATATATATATATATATATATATATATATATATATATATATATATATGCAATCAAAACCTATTCCTTAGGAGAATTAATAAAAGTAGCTAGACTTTAAAACATTCATTTACAAACATTTAACAGACTAAAAATATATTTGCTATTTTCTTTCTAAACTATGAACTATTCTAAAAGGCTATACACTTGTTCCAGGAGTGGTGGTGAACACGTATAATCCCAGCACTCAGGAAGCTGAGGCAGGAGCATCATTGTGAGCTGCAGATCAGCCTGAACTACACTGTGAAACCCTATGTCAAAAACAAAAACAAAAAAATTATTCTAATACAAACAATACTTTCAGGTAATTTTTGGTTCAGAGTTTCTTTTATGAAAAGACTGCTTTCAAAACTGTTCTTTACATGTCCATGAAAACCTATCCAGTATTTCTGTTTTTAAAAGTAAAATATAAATTAATGTACAATTTAAAAAGCACACTAAATGTCATTATTAAATTTAGTTAAAATTAATTGTAAATGGTAAGACAATGAAAATGAACATTGTTGATCTCCTTATCCCCCCCCACCTACTATGCCTATTTCAATTTTCCTTCTAAACTGGTGCTTAGAAAGTCATTCTCACTGGCCCCAGACCAGCTACTCCATTTCATTCACCATTGGCTTTTTAGTGGATATTTTTCCCCCACTGCAAAAGTGGCTACTTTTGAGATATAACTATCTCAAGGAACTATATTCTGCAGCTGCAGTTCCAGCATCTTTTCATAAAAGAAAAAAAAAAAGGACTAACTCTAAAAGCATATCCTTATAGAAGACATAACTTTTTCTTTTTACTCAGGTAATCATCATCATCAAATGATCACAATGAGTTACACTCATCTGATTCTTTTTTTTTTTAAACATATTTAGTGCAGGGTCTATAGGGTCTTCCTACCTACAAAGATTGGACTCATAGTGATTCTCCTGTTTTCAGCCTCCCAAGCGCTGGGATTACAGGTATGTGTCATCACATTCAGTCTCATTCACTGTCTCAGCATGCCCCAGGGGCGGGGCTGGCATGTAACATGGGGGATTGAACCCTGGTCTCTGACTAAACAGGCGCTTTAGTCTGTTGAGCTATCGGGCTGGCCGTTGGTCCAATATTCTTTTTAATAGTGTTCCTTTCAATTTAAGATCATATTATATGTCCCTCATCATACTTAAACAGATAAAAGATATACAAATGAAAGCAGTAATGTTGGAAAAAAAGCAGAAATGACATTTAAAATAATGGTAAACAAACTGCTACTAAAATGTCAAGCATGGAAATGGAACTAAAGCAGACAGGAGAGCAGCAGATATAAGATCTGTGTTAAATGGATCTGTGCAAATGAAAAAAAAAATCAGTTTATCACTGTACAGACACAATTTTAAAACACATGATGCCCCTGTATTGTTAACCCTTTTTAGAAAGAACATTTGGAAATAAAATGTCAAAAAGAAAACCGTCATGCCTGACCTGAGGGGGTCCTTCTCAGCAAACATGCGGCCCTTCCACAAGCAATAGGGAACTACTAAAGGGCCATGCTACCCTTGGCAAACAGAACAAACGACCACAAAGAAAATTTAGAGCACGACATACAATCTCCCTGGGAAATCCTGTATTATCTACATAACTTGCACTGACCATTCTGGGAACTTTGGCCCCAAACACTATCCAGATTCGTCGGAATTAAATCCCCATTTTCAAATCCTGTAAGAACTTAACTTCTCCTCCAGCTAGCTGCTGAAATGACTCACAATCTTAGCCTGTCTGTACCCAGACAGAATAAATCCAGGCTTCTGCTCACAGAAAGCCTGTGTCCAAGTGGTATCTCATTCACTGGTGATAACAGAAACTGGTAACATGTTTTCTCTATTTTATCACCTATAACAGTCTAACTTAAAAATGTTTTTCGAAAGAGCTTTTAAGAGAGAGTCTTCCTAAGTAGTTCAGGTTGTCCCTGAAGTCTCAGTGATCTTCCTGCCTTAGCCTCCCAAGTGCTGGGATTACAGCCATGCACCATTACACGCAACAAAAATTATTTTAGATTTTTATCCAAAGATCATGCCAACAAGATGATACAGACCAGTTTACTTCTCTTCACTCTCACTGAAAACACAGGGAGCTGCTGAAAACCTCTAAAGAAAAGTTCAACTCTGGACTAGAATATGGTATAGCACTTCAGTGATCACATAAATATTTACATTTCAATAAATAGACAGATGGTGGGCCAGCCAAAAAGCTCAGTGGATTAAAGTGCTTGTAAGTAGGAACAGGGGCCAGGGGTTTGATCCCTGGGCCTGCCATGCTGACCCCACTCCTGGGGTGCACTGAGACAGCTATTGAGACTGGGCATGGTGGCATGCACCTGTAATCCCAGGTCTTGGGAGGCTGTAAACAGGTGAATCACTATGAGTCTGATCTAGTAGTGAGGCCCTAAACACCCTGTAGACCATTCCCTAAAATACACACACACAAAAAGAAAAAAAAATACATAGATGGGTTAATACTAAAGTTTCAAAAAATATTAATGAAAACTTTAGTGACCAAAGTACAAATTATTATTCAACTTTAGGATAATGACAGATGACATTCTGAAAAGAAGGTTCCCTGTATGCATTGCTTTGACTAACATACAAAATGCATTAAGAACTGGTTTTCAGACTTACTTGGTTAAAATCTTTTTGTCTCAAGTATGTGATTGCTTTGTTTATTTCCAGATCATTGGCTAGCTCCACATATTGAGAAGCTTTCACTACCTCCACACACCTACAAAAAAGGAAAGTGTTCAGTTATCTGGTTTCATTTTTAAATGCATTTATGTTGCTGTTAAATTTCTTGAAAGTGAGTTTAGGGTGATTTTGCTGTTTTGTTTTGGTGCTGGGCTATAACACAGGGCTGTGCATGTGCTGGCCAAGTGCTACACCCTATGCCCCAAAGTCTGTGAAGTGTCCAGTGCTCTGTAAAACTGCCCACTGACTTCCTCCAACACAGAAGTTAAGTAACTAACATCTTCAGGTCTGTACTAATGTTCTTATTTTTCTATTGTCAGCCCTGATTATGTTTTAGTATTTTAACATCTAGTTTCATTTATTTTATTAGTGCATGTTTGCATTCCATTGTGGAGTTTTTGCACATGCATAGCACATCTTCATTTCTATTTTTATCCATTTTCCTCCCCCTTCCTCCCCTTTTTATCTCTGGCTCACCTTCCCATTTGAGAAAGATCTGTCTATTTCCTATCATTTAGCTTTACTTTGCTCTTTAGTTATAATTTTGATCTTTCATATAAGACAAATCATTTAATGTTTAAATTTGTGTGTCTAATTTATTTACTTAACCTTATTGTCACAAGGTGCATTCATTTTCCTATAAATGATTCGTTTATCCTTCCTTTTGGCAGAGTAGCACTGAACTGTGTATAAGTACCACATATAGGTTACACCCAAGATTTAATTATAATGAATTGTGCTGCCATAAACATGGGTATTCATTTATAACTGAGATAATATGTCACTTCTCATTGCTTATGCCATTTTAAATAAAAACTGAACTGATGGCTACATTCTCTTTTAAAAAAAACAATAAAAAATAGAAATGATACAGAATTTCACTAAGATAGGAATTCAATAATGGCTGTCACATTGCATACTGTGTCTTCAAATTAGTTGTTCAGATTATCAGATATAAGCATACAAAATTGGTCAAAAAACTGAAAAAAAGGAAAACAATTTAAGCATTAACTGTTACTTTCAATAGACCATTAGACATCAGCAGTATAATTATCCTAGCTATCTTGTGTACATATATATTTTTCCCTTCCTTTTTACTTTTCTCTTTTCCCTCATTCTGGTTGTGCTCTCTTTTTAAAATTAACTGTCAAAATGATTTCAGCTTATAGGGGGTGAAATTGTTTCTGCATTTTTTCAGTCTGAACACTCTAATGGCAAAAAAATCCTATAGAACTCTAGAATACATTTAATTTATTTTATTTGAATGGACTATTATAGGTGTGTTCCCTGAAGCACAGAACATTTTATGTTTACTATATATTAGGCACTGTTAACTCCTTTAAAAGCATTCACAGCAACCATGAAAAGTAGGATCACCTTTATTTTTTAGTGGGAAGACATGAAAGATATGTGATAACAGATAGAAGACTCTGTGCCCAATTGTTGTTGAGACTGAGACCTACTGTCATAGCACTGTTTTTCAAATTGAGGATTTGAAACTACTTTGGGTTATAACCCTTACTTTAGAAGCACAATAAATGGACTGTGGAAAAATGGAGAGATGTTGATCAAAGAACAAAATTTCAGCTAGAGGGAAGAAGTTCAGGAGATCTACTGTAAATAATTGCGACTTATTATAATATACTTAATAAGATATAGTAGTATACAACTGCAAGTAGATATTAAGTGTTCTTAGCATAAAGAAAATATGTGAGGTAATACTTATGTTTAATAATAATCATTCCACAACGTAT
Source organism: Ctenomys sociabilis (assembly GCA_004027165.1). NCBI lineage: Eukaryota > Metazoa > Chordata > Mammalia > Rodentia > Ctenomyidae > Ctenomys > Ctenomys sociabilis. The sequence continues at coordinate 17,839 of PVKA01011376.1, forward strand.
CAGGAAAAATATTGCAGAGTACTACATATAATGAGGGAAAGGATTATTTCATGAAACCTGTTTCATTAAACAAGGTAAACTAATGCTTTTTACTGGAAGCCTGGTTCACTAGTCTAAAACAGTAATTCCAAACATTTAAAGCAAATAATCTCTTCCTTCAGATAGAATCTTTTTCTTGAAAATTTGATATACAGAGGAGCCCCTCTGTTTAAAGGGGAGAGAACTTGCTACTATGCCTGCTCTATACTAATATGAATAACCCTTTGTTCTCAACTCTATTCCAGTACTAGAAACATTGCCAAAGAAGTTCCTAGGACTCTGGGAGAACAAGTTTTGGAAACCAGATACAAGGATGCATTCAGCAAACATTTATTGAATGCCTACAACTTTTCTCACTAGCTTCAAAGTATAAAAGCAAAAATTCTCATTAATTGCTGGTACGAATGTAAAATGGCACAGACATGCTAAAAGACAGTTGGAAACTTCTTTAAAAAATGAAATAAACACATGATCCAGCAAGCACACTCTTTGGTATCTATTACAAGAGTTGAAAACTTAATGTTCACACCGAAACCTATACATAGATGTAAATAATAGCTTCATTGATAACTGTTAAAACTTAGAAACAACCAAGATGTCCTTCAATAAGTGGATGACTAAACACAAATAATCAAACATTCAGCATTAAAAAGCAGTGAGCTATGAAGCTACAAAAATACATGGAAGAAACTTAAAGACATGTTATTAAGTGTACAAAGTCAATTTAAAAAGGTAATATACTGGATGCCCTCAGCCATACAAGTTTCAGACAAGATCAGGTGCATTCAGAGTGGTATGGCAATAATCTGACTTTCAGAAAAAGGCAAAACTATGAAAGCAGTAAAAAGATCAATGGCTGCCAAAATTTTTGGGAGAGGAATGAAAACATATAGCATGGGGATTTTCAGGGTAGTGGTACTGTTTGGTATGTATTATAAAGGTGGATACATGAAATATACATTTGTCAAAATTCATAGAGTACACAACAAAGATGATCCTAACAAACTATAGAGTTGGGTGATAATGACATGTCTGTGTGGGTTCTCTATTACAAATGTAGCACACTGCTCTGAGTTTGATGGTGAGGAAAGCTGGAGGCTATATGGGAGCTCTGTACATTCTGTTAAATTACACTGTAATCCTAAAACTGTTCCCCTAAAATTGGGCTGGGGAAATAGCTCAGTGGAGTAAGCACTTGCTTGGAAAGCACAAGGTCCTGAGTTCAATCCCTGGTACCACCAAAAAACAAAAACGAAAAACAAAACAAAACTTGTTCCCCTAAAATTAAGTCTATTAATATTTTTAAACCCTATTTTTTGGTGAAAATTGGCAATTGATTCTAAAATTTATACAGACATGAAAAAGGCCAACTATAGTCAAGGCAATTCTGAAGAATAAATGTGGAGAGCTTATAATATCTGTCCTCTTCTATTCAGGCTGCTACAGAAAAATAACAAAAAGCAGCTAGTTTAGAAACAACAGAAATATATTTCTTACATTTCTGAAGACCAGGAAGTCCAAAACTGAAGTACCAGCAGACCTGACAAAGGTCTGTTTCTTGGTTTACAGAATGGCACATTTCTGGTAGCATACTTACATTGTGGAGAGGGCTGGCTAGTTCTCCAGGATGTCTTTATGAGAGCAGTACTTTCCTTTACAATGACTCCACTCCCATGACCTGATGCCTACAGACAACAATCCCCTTTTAATATTATCATTTTGGATTCGGCCCTGAGCCTAGGCCCAGTGTGTGAATGAGATGACCGGGGCCCACTGGATCCTCATTTGACCTTGAGCCAAGGCCCAGCATGGAACCTGCAGCAGAACTCTTGCAAAGAGGCTACATGCAAGACCAACCCAGCTGATTCAGGAACAGAACATCTTGCCAGTGGCATAGAGGATTCAACTCCAAGGGCTGCAACAGGAAGAAGTGGAGCAGAGCAACCAGATTCAAGCCATACCAACTTGGACAAGTTTGAGCATGATAGATTTGGACCTGGTGCTAAGGTAATAACTCTATCTAAGCTCTAATTTCTCAAGTAAAAAAAGAAATGACTATAATGAAAGAAGTACTGAGTGCTTCTAAAGAAGACACTGATAAAAAAATAAGAACAGAATATAAAAATGATGGAATCCTTGAATAAGTAACATAGGAAAGAAATAGAATGCATGAAGCAGATCCAAGGTAATATACAGGAATTTAAAACCTTAATCACAAGCTGGCAAAACCATTTGAATGAAAGTGAGAATAGACTTTCAGACCTTAAAGACAACATTGAAGCTAGTGAAAAAGTAAGCAAAGATCTCTTTAAAACAACTAGGATGCAGGAAAAAATAATTCAATACTTGCAAGACAATGCAAAGACAAACAATGTGAGACTAATAGGCATCAATGAAAATGAAGGAGTCAATACAAATGATATAAAAAAGAATATGGGCAGAAGTAATAGCAGAAAACTTCCCAAATAAGAGGAAATAATCTGACATTCAGGTAACCAAAGCATATAGAACTCCAAATAACATCAACCCAATTAAAAACACACCAAGACATATAATAATCAAGATCCCAGGAATTTAGCACAGAATAGTATTCTAAAAGCTGCTAAAGGAAAAAAAAAAACAAAAACAGATCACGTTTAAAGGAAAAAAAAACATCAGGATAACATCAGATTTCTCTTCACAAATGATCAAGGCAAGAAGAGCACGGAGCAAAGTACTTCAAGTCTTGCAAGAAAACAAATTCCAACACAGACTGATATATCCTGCAAAACTCTCTTTCAAGTATAATGGAGAAGTGAAACACTTCCATGATAAAGAACTTAAGAATTTCATGATGACAAAGCAAAGCCTACACAGACTACTAAATGATGTTCTAGAGAGGGAGCAAAATGATCACAACCCTATGAACGAGAATGGAAAGAACCCATCAAATAGGGCAAGCAAACACAGGAGAATAAGAGGTATATAAAAGCAGTCTTTCAGTTATTCTTTTGTGTACAACAGCAAGATATTTCCATCAGCACACTCTACAAATGGACTTCTCCCACACCCCATGGGTCATGATTCTGTCTGGGTTTACAGGGAGGATATCAAAGAAATATCAGCAGCTCAGGCCCACAAGTGATACCTGGTCACTAGGAAGTGTCACGGTCATTATCCATGTCCACAACACTCTAGAATTCTGTGTGATACCCTATCCCCAAACTGTCAGAAGTCAGTCATATTTATTTGTCATTCCAGTATTTATCTTATGTTTTATTCATAGTACTTCTTTGCTATCATGAAAACTTTTTCTTAGTTCAACTGTTTTGAAACATTTAATTTTCTGAATATTGCTTAATCTTAATTTTTGTTTTAAGATTTATACTATTTGACTGACAATCTACTTAAAAGACATGACATATTTTCTCCTAGTATTAGAAACTTTAAAAGGTATATTTCCATTGACTTTATATTACTTTTTCCCTATCTTTTATACACACACACACACACACACACACACACGAAAAAGATGTGTATAACTCGACATAAGATTGATACTGTTTCATAGAAATCTTTAATGACCTTTTAAGTGGGTTCATCTAATATATTTTACATAGTCTTGCATAACTATCATTTTGAGAGCTCTTTATTCTTCATCCAGGAGCATACAGCAACTTCTCTTGGCTTCTGAAATATGCTTTTTGTTATTTCCTATATTCTACATCTGGAGGTATTAGAATATTTTGAGTTTGTATAACTGGAAAATATTTTACTTTTAGGTTTCAAAGGTATATTTGCTAAGTATAAAATTCAAAAAGGACAGAGCTATTTTTTTCCTTTCTTTCAGTACTTTAATTAGTGTAGTTTCCTACATAGTCTTTTTTTTCTTTCTAATGTGGAATAAGATGCTATTTAATTTTGTTCTTCCATAGCTAATTTTTTTATGTATATACTTTAATGATTTTTTTCTATATAATAAGTTTTGGACAATTTCATTTTTGTGTAACTGGGTATGATTTTATTCAAATTTCTTGTGCAAAAGGTTCATTTTTCTTGGAAATTGTGGTGTTACAAGTTCAACTAAATTCAGAAATTTTAAATCTTTAAGTATTTATTGCCCTCTTTGAAAATTCTAATTATATTAATATGTTTCTTGATTTTGATAGAGTGAACTATTATATGACTGATCTATAAATTCTTCACTTTTATTTTGGATACTTTTTATTGTTATAGTCATTTAAGTTTGTAAACAATTTATTTGCAAAAAGTAAATAGTTATAAGAAAAAATAAAATAAAGTAATAATAATAAAGAAAAAATAATAAAGAAAAGATATGTTGTTGGTGAAAAAACATTTGCAAAAAATATCATTTTGAGATTAAGATTTCAATATATGAATTTTGGGAGATACAAACATTTCAGATCATAGCATTATCAGATCAGCAAGATTATGAATAATCAAAAACACAAAAATAGGGGTTTAGTGCAAGAATAACTAAATGAATTAAGTATTCCATAAAAAGAGTATTTGTCACTTGACAGGTCAAAGATGGAATCACAGTGCAGTACAAAAAGCACAAGTGTTTCCATACATGATGTTGAGTCAATTGAACAGCTGTACTAAAGAGAAAAGAAATCTTGCTTTAATTCATATTGTAAGCAGCAACAATTCCAGGCAGATCACTGAAACATGAAGGGTAGAACTTCAGGAAGAAAACATAGGAAAAGATTTTGTGCATGGTTTCCTTTATTCTGTAAGACTTATACATGTGTTGCATGTAGTTGTACTTAATTTTCATTGATGTGTTGTAGTTCATGCTGTTAATAATCACAATTCATTTATCCATTCTACTTAATAAGCACTGTGGTAGCTAACTGTTTAAACCTATTAAAAATGCTCCTATCAGTATTACTGACCATTGCACATATTGCTGGTGGATGGTGCCCTCATTACTGTTGGCACGCACTTAAGGCTCAATCTTCTGTTTCAGCTTTAATGGAATAAAAGCAAGGAAGTGACTGCTAAGGAAGTTGGGATAGAGGTCAGCATTTGGAGTAGGAAGAATGGTGACCCACATCAGGATCTTCTAAGGTACCGCTAATATCCTTTTAAATTTTATTTATTAAGCTAGGCAGTAGTCACATAGGTATTTGCTTTTGTGATGTATTACTGAGACGATATTACTGTGTTCTACAATTTTTGTATGTGTTTTATATCCTACTGAAATGGTTAAAATAATTTAATCATTTACAAATAAGATAACAGATATACAGTAAAGGAGCCCAAGTTTATTTTTTGGTAGAAAAATAGATTTATTAGTTTCAATTTAATATTCTATTATATGCAAAGAACAGAATGGAATCTAATATATTGTGATAGGTTTTTTTTGTTATGCTTAATTTGTTTCACCTCCTTTTTTCAGGTGCATTTTTTCTCTACTTACTTATACATTTCTTTTTTTTTATTCCAATCTTACATGCATGTATCTGGTAATATGAATAACTGGTTGGAAGACAACACTATGTATTACAACAAATACTGTGAAATTCATATTACTTCACTAAGTGAAATTTTGTATCACTCACAATTTTTAATTGTAATTTGTACTGTCTTTAAAGTAATTTTTTTAAATGCATTTGGTATAGGGTTTCACTATGCAGCTCTGACTCTCAGTGATCCTCCTGTTTTCAGCCTCCCCAGTGCTGGGATTACAGGCATGTGCCACCATGCCTCATCTCAGTGGCTGGTTCAGTGTACCAGGGAGCATGGCCAGCACAGCTTGAGGTGCTTTGGAATTGAACTCTGTTTCTTGTGCTTGCCTAAGCAGGTGTTTAGCCGCCAAGCTATCTCGCCAGCCCAAGCAACAAGAACTTACATTGAAAAAAAATCATAATTCAGGAGTGAATTGTCCCTTTCTTTTTTTCAGTAAAATAGTTGTATAATATATATCAGTTGCCAAACCTGGTTGCACATTAGAGCTCCTGAGAAAGCACTGGGAAAACTGTAGATGGTTTTGTCCCATTTAAGACTGAATCATTAATACATACATATATATATTTATTTATTTTTGTGGTACTGGGGATTGACCTTGTACTTGTCAGGCAGGCACTTATGCCACTGAGTTGTCTCCCCAGTTCCATAAATCTTTACTTTTAACAAGTTTTCAGAGGCATTCAAGAACTAGCGCACAGTGTAAAGCAATGTTTGCATGCTGAATATATATCATAGAACCCGAGTGGAGCATTAGAAATATCAATATCCAACTTCAGACATGCAGAATTCTGATATGAGTGTAGAGCACAGCCTAAGCCTTGAGGATTTTTTTGAACCCTGTGATTACTGTAATATGGATCACAATCACCTAGCAAGCTTGACAACAATGCAAATGCTCATTCCCAACCTCAGAACCCTGAATCAGATCTTTGGAGGGAGGATGGTGGGAAAACCCTCTCTGTCTTTTTAAAAGAAATTTGTTTTGCAGTGTGGGAGTCAAACCCAAGCTTTCTATGCACGCTAACCTCATGCTATTCTACTGGCCTATGCCCCTAACTCTTATCTGTACATACCTGTAACCAGGGCAATTGCAGTAAGACCAAAGTTTAGAAATCACTAACCTTAAAAAAGAGCTAACAAGTGTTACAATAGCTCCTCCCTAATTCGCGGTTCGACTTTCGCAAACACTGTTTCATGGATTTTCAAAAAAGTGTTAATCTAAATTATTTATTGCAGATTTTTCGCTATATCGTGGGATTTTACAGTACCATATTGTATGAGTATGTTGTTAAAATTGTAGGTTTATAAGTTTAGAAAATGATTAAGAACATTAGAAGTGTTTCTAAAAGTGTGGGACAGGTCTCTAAGAGTGTGGGCAGGGTTTATAAAGCCTTAAAAAGATATATAAATACTAAAATAAGTATAACGTTGCTACTTGTTGTCACTTATCACAGGGATGTCTGGAATGCAACCTCTGTGATGCGAGGGGCCACTGTACATATACTACCAACTCTTCACAAGGAATATGATCATTACATATTACAAGCATGTATTAATAAAAATTTAAAAAACCCAATCACTGACTTTAACTATCTATCCTAGGTCAGTGAATTTTTATTACTCAGTTTTCTCAGCTACAGAAAAAGGCAATGATTATGTTTATCTCTCTGAAATAAGGTATAAGGTATAATAAAAGAATCTGAAACAAGGATGTGTTTGATAAATTTAAACTAAGCTCAAATTTTTTTTGGACACAATTTAATGCACAATCTTAACATCAGAACTGAGCTAAATAGTTCACTCAAAACTTACCTGAAAAGAAATAAATTAATGACTCTATTTTTAGGGAGGATAAATACAAAATTGATGGTTATATTTATTTTTATTAGTAATATCAATCAGTCTTTGAAAGCTGGGTATTGGCATATTCTAGATTTTAAAAGGCTAAAATATTTAACAGCCAGCAAAATACGAACAGTCACTTTTTATAGTCCTAGTGCTACCATTAAAAATTTTAAATAGAAACTGGCTTCCAAAAGCTACATCTAAATGTTCAAAAAATAGCCTTTCAACTTTAAAATTGATTCCCTTTTACTGAATGATTTAAAATACAAACAGAACTACCTAAACAGCTAAATTAAGCAGAAGACTATAACTTACTTTTTAATGAAAATATTGAAAAACAATAAAATCTTACTTTAAATCTTTTACTTAATTTCAAGTCCTAAAATTTCTTCCAACATTGAACAGATGTTAAAAAGTCTATTCCTTAATTTTCTGCAATTAATAAAATACATGAAAAAATTAGACAAAATGAGACATGAAATGATTTCCTATAAAGTATTTTTTATCCTTAGAAGCTCTAATGTTGCCTTCCAAGTACACTGTTTAGCATTTTAAACTATCTATACGAACATAATTATATATATATATATATATATATATATATATATATATATATATGGCATTAACATGTAAAATACACATTCATATATATTCATATACATGTGTACATCTGTTGCAATTTCTGAAAAAGGTTCATAAGAATGTTCTAAAAAAATCTTTTATTTATTTATTTCTTTCGTACACGCTCTCACTACACAGCTCAGACTTGTAGTGAACTTCCTGACTCAGCCTACCCAGCACTGGGATTACAGGTGTGCACCACCATGCCCGGTTTTGGTATGGCAGGCAGTACTGGGGATTGAACCTGGTCCTTGAGCTTGCCATTGCCAGGCAGGTGCTTAGACTGCTGAGCTGTCTCCCCAGCCCCATAAGAAAGTTTTATAAATATATAAATATGTTTCTTTTTGTTTGTCTTTAGGGTATCACTAAGTTGTCCAGGCTCACCGGGAACTTACATTCTCCTACCTCTGCTTCCCCAGTACTGTACAGGCAAGCACTGTCATACTTGGCTACAAACACTTTTCTTCAAAGTTGCTAAAATTTAAATTTACACTTGATTTTCATGCTGAGACCTAGCAAAGTCTTTGAAAAACTTCCAGCTCCAATCTAAATAAATGGATGCCTATCTAGTTTACACATAAGGAAATAAGACACTTTTTAGGTTACAAATGAAATCCTGAAAAATCCTAGTTTTAATAATCATAGCATGAAACACATTAAGGTCACTATGTTCTTTGGATTTATATTAAAATGTTGAGCTGGAATAAAACAATGTGAAGGTAAGTCTGGAACCTCAGGAACAAAATGAGTGAATGAAGTCTATTTAGATTCTTTCTTTTACTACATCAGCATCCACATCAGAAAGCTCCAAAAATTTATTTCTTTAGAGAACAGTAATGTTCATGAGGAACAGATTTGAATTCAATAATGAGGAATGATTATTGAATTCAATAATGAGGAATAACTTTAATGATGTCAGAAGATAAATGAATCAGACACCAGAAAAATTCAAGAAGCAATTAAGTAATAGCCTATATGAGATGCTCCTGTACTAGGTGGAAAAAGAGAATAAATTCAATCACTCGTTTATTCAACAAATTATTTAAAATTTATTAACTCTAAAATTCCACTCCTCTTTATTATTCAATCAGGAAACGGTAGGCTCTTCAACGTGAGCACTATTATTCAGATGGGCAGATTTATCGCTTCTTGGCCTTTTGGCGAAGATCAAGTTGTAGTACTAGATGAAAAGTTTGGAATTAGTACCAAACATGGGAGAAGATTAAATAAAAGAGGGCACAAGCTGGAATTTATGCAATGGAAGCAATTTATACAAAGGAAACAATCATGACAAAAGTTGCACATTTGCCTGAGTACCTACTTACAAAATGATATGAACAATAAAAAATTACCTTAGGACTTTTATAATGGCGCATATTAACCTTAATATATATTTTCTGCTTGATGTGTATAAATCAATACTCATAACCACTAATCTTAAATAAATAAAAATATAAATTACAAAATTATCATGTGCATATGGTTTTAATGAATTTCTCTCTTACCAGTCATAACCTACTGCAAAAGATGTCTCAATCACAGGAGCAATAAGTTTTGCAGCTGTCATGATGTACTTTTCTGCCATGGCTTTCCTAATATAAAGAAACAAATTTTATTTAGAAATATTATATAAAATGCTTAAATTTATTAAAATTTAAGTGCAAATATCATCTGTCAAAGCTAACACAGCACAAAAGCTTATTAAACAATGGAAAGCTATACAAGAAATATGTTTGCAGGCCCCTGGGGTCTGGGGTCAGCACAGCATGAAGTACCTGGGACTAAACCTGGGTCCTTTCTCTTGCCAGGCAGATGCTTAGACCACTGAGCTATCTCCCCAGCCCACTTCAGACTTCTATAGATAAATAGATACAACTTGAGATCATACTTAAAAGTGAATAGATAAAATTCACATGTGTAAACATCATATTGTCTCTTTCATGTGAGAAACTAAAAGAGTAAGTTCATTCTAAAATGGAAAATCCAACTGACTCAGAACTTTTTTTTTTCTTTGCAGTTCCAGGGACTGAACTCAGGACTTGAAGCTTGCCACACAGGCACTTACACTGCTGAGCTATCTTCCTGGCCCATAAGTTCTCAAACGTACAGTAGATATGTGAAATAGGAAAAAATTGTTCAAAAGGAAAAAAGGAACTAGAATGGGTGAAAGGGGAAAGGCAAAGGGGAAAATTAAAGCCAGTTATACTATTAGTGTCCCTTAGTTCATTGCAAAGGAAGGCTTAAGCTCATATCATTGGAGAAGTTTTTATGTCCATATTCTCTAAGTAGGCTCTTTAGTCTGCTGAGCTATTAGGCCAGCTCTTGTTATTTAAAAAAAGTTTCATAAAACTATAATCCATATATCATACAATTTACCTATATAAAATCAATAATGCAATGATTTAAGCATATGCAGATTTGTGCAAACATCACTATAATCACTTTCAGAACATTTTCTTTTACTTTGAAAAAGAAACATTGTATCAATTATCAAATACCTTTGTGCCTACCTACTGCTAATCTACTTTCTGTCTCTATGGATTCATCACATGTATACCTGTCATAGTAGAATATATGGCTTTATTGTGACTGGCTTGTATTTTCAATGCTCATCTGTATAGGAGCATGTATCAGTACCTAACTCCATTTTAGTGTACCGTATAGACAGACCACAATTTATGTATATATGATAAAAAATACAGTGAATGTTTGAATAAGATATACTGCAGCAAAAGACATCACCATTAATCCCTTCAAAATACTCCCCTTTGCTTCTAACATGGTTGTTCCATCTTCTTGCCATTTTTTGGAGCAATTCTGAAAGTTCTCTTTTATGACTGTCTTTTCGTTAGTTCCGTTAGTGTGCCTACTTTGATGTCTTGAACTGCTAAAATCACAGTCATTCTGATGTTGGAGAACAGTTAGAGGTCACATGGTCCCAACTTGGCAAGGTGAATGAGGATGCGTCGGAACATTTCGATGAGCCCGCCTTCCCGCTGGGAGGCACTCAGCAGCTGCAGAAACTGTACTTTCTATCAGATCTTGTAAAGACAGAAAAGGGGACCTCCAGAGGTGCAAAGTGAGATAAATGCAAGTCATATTTGAGGGAGATTAATAGCAATGTGTCTTTTACTGTAACTTATTCAATTTATGGTTTTAATATATATTTTGATCACACATTGCATTTATGAACTGTTGGATATTTGCATTATTTCTAGTATGGGATATTGAGAATGTGAGTATAATCATTAACTGCAAATTGTATTGACTTTTTCCAGGGTGCCTAATTAAAAGAATGATGTTGGTCTTAATATAACCTTAGGAGGAAGTTCAAATTGTCTTCCATTTTATATCCTTCACTATAGGCAATTAGAGGGATTTTAATTTCTTCATGTTCTCACCATCATGTGCTATGTGTTTTTTCCTATAGCCATACTAGTGGGTGTGACTTGGTATCTCACTGGAGTTCTGAGTTGCATTTCCCTGGAAGTGTCTTGACAGTGAATGCATATTCATGTGCATATTGCACATTTGTGTTTATGTTAAAGAAATTCCTATTCAGATCCTTTGTACATTTTAAGTTGGGTAACTGGTCATTTTATTAAAATAATTATTTATATAATTGAGAAATCCTGTAAGTAATCATTTGCAGATATTTTTTCCTCAGTGGACTGTAGTTTAATTCTTCATAGACCCTCTGAAGAACATACTTTTTAATTCTGATGATATATAATTTACCCATTTTTATTTCATCACTTGTGTATTAGATTCTTTGTTCTTTCCTCCTTCTCCTCCTCCTTCTGTTCCTCCCCCTCTTCTTCTTCCCCCAATCCTCCTCCTCCTTCTTCCACTCCCCTCTCTCTCTTCTTTGGTTTTCTTAGACAGGGTTTCACTATGTAGTACAGGCTGACCTCAAACTCAGTGATCTTCTTGCCTCAGCCTCCTGAGTGCTAAGATTACAGGCATGTAACACCACATCTGGCCTTAGTTTCATATTTAAGAAACTGTTGCCTAATTTAAGGTCAGCAATATCTACTTTCATAAGAAAATTGTAATTTTAATTGTTTAGATATATGGTCCATTTTGAGGCACTTTTTGGTATGGTGTTAGAGAGAAGTCCAACTTCATTCCTTTGCATGAAGACTTCCAATTTTCCTGGAACATTCTAAAGTGAGCTTTTCCCCACAAAAATTGTCTTGCCCCCTTATTACTATAAGGGTTTGTTTCTGGACTGCTAATCCTACTGTACTCATTTATATGCTATCTTTATGCCTAATACTATCTTTATGTTACTATCACACTGTCTAGATGGGAACAACTTTGTAGTTTGAATTCTATAATTTTACTCTTTTATCACTTTTTGGGCTATTCTGGCTGGGTCTTTTACACTTCTGAACGAATTTGAAAATCAACTTGCCATTTTCTATAAAAAAAGGTATTGGAATTTTGATAAGGATTGCATTCAATTTACAAATCAACTTGGTGAGCACTGTTATCTTATGAAGTGCATGTCTATCTATATAAATGTCATTCAGCTTCTTTAAATTCTTTCAACATTTTATAGTTGTCAGCGTCAAATTTTGCATTTCTTTTGTTAACTTATTCCTAAAAATGTTTATGCTACTGAAAATTAATTGTTAATTTGGGTGGACAGTTCATTGGTAGCATATAGAATACTTCTATACTATATTACTGGGTTTTATATGTTGAATTTTTCCTCTGTGTTGAATAGAACTGGTGAAAATGGATAGCCTTATTTTGTTCCTGAAGTTTTAATTTCTTATCATTAAATATTAGACACATGTTTATAAATGGACTTTATCAGAACAAGGAACTCCTTTTTGGATTTCATAAAAATTTGGCTTTCTATTTAGATAACAGGTGCCATATCATGTAGGTTTTGTCCTCTATTCTAGTATCTTATATTAATTTTCAAACTAATTTTGCATTCCTAGGATACATCCTACTTGACCATAGTATGTAATTATTTTTATATCTTTATATTTTTTGAAATTTTCACATATATTATTCTATGGCATTTTCTTCATCTGATTTTGGTAACAGGATAAACTAACTCTAAAATTATATAGAACTGATGTTAGTTCTTTAAAGGTTTGCTAGAATTCTCTACCAAGACCATCTGAGCCTGGAGGTTTAAAATTATGCATTCAATTCCCTCAAGGTGTATATAGCTATTCAAAAGAATTATTTCAGGTTAGACAAGCTATAAAAATGTTTTTCAATGAAGTGGTTCACTTCAGCTAACTTGTCAAATTTATATGTGTGGAGCTGTTTGTATTATTCTTATTATCTTTTTGATTCTTTTAGAGCTTGCAGTGTTAAGTCTGTTTTATTCCTAGTATTGTTTTATCTGTTCTCATTTCAGTTTGTCATTCTTCCTAGAAGTTTGTTGAGTCTATTGCTCTTTTCAAGGAACCAGGTCTATTTCATTGATATTTATCATTATTTCCCTATTTTCAATATCAGGAGTTTCTATTAACTTTTCCCATTATTTTTCCATGTCTGCTCTGAATATTTTTTTAATAAAGAGACTTTAATGAAAGGATTATTTATCAAGGTGCAGGCAAGGCTAAAGGAACAACAATGAACAAAAGGACGGGAAGCATAAAAGGACTACTGGTCTTGAACTCTTAAACTCAAATAATCATCTTGCATCAGCCTTCCAAATGACTGGTTCTCCAGAGGCAAGTCACTGCACCCATTTTAATATTTTTTGGGTTTTTAATAAAGTTCAGGAGTCTTAAAGACATGGTATGTGTATCTTGACATTGAATTTCTTAGGTTTACTCTGTTGGGTTCACCAAATTTCTTAAATTGTAGATTTATTTTTCTTGACAAATTTAGTTATTACTTCTTTAGCTCACCCCTTTCTTATCTCCTGGATTCAGATGACACAAATGCTAGATCTTTTGTCAGAAGACCATGGGCTCCTGGCTCTGGAGAAAATTGGGTAATTCTTGTTTTCCATCTTCCAATTACTGAAACTTTCCAATTCCCTCTGTTCTACCACTGAGCCCATACAAGGAACTTTTTAATTTCAATCATTGTATTTGTTCAGTTCTTTTCTTTTTCTTCTTTTTTTTTTTTGGCAGAACCAGGGATTGAACTCAAGCCCTTGAGCTTGCCAGGGAAGCACTTATTCCACTGAGTCATCTCCCAGGTCCAGTTCTTTTCTTCTTCTTCTTTTTTTTTTTTTTTTTAGTATTAAAAATCAAACTCAGGATCTTGTGCTTGCCAGGCAGGCATTTATGCTGCTGAACTATCTCCCTGGCTATTTTTCAACACTGAAGTTTTTATTTGATTCTTCTTTGTTTGCTGAAATTTTCTACTTCTTTCTTTGAGGCGCTTCTTTTCTTTTTTTTTCCTTCAGATTTTAAGCATGCTTATAATTTCCTGGCTCCTAGCAAAGAGATTCTAAAACTTTTGGACATTATTTTGTTATTCACAAGACCCCTTTCTTATAATACCTGAATTTATGCTTCTGAATGGGATTGGATATCAATGGAAGCAATCAAATGATTAGAGGACTGAAATCCTAGGAATCATTCTCCAAAAGCCAGGGAGGGAACAAAGACTAAAAATTGAGCTTTAGCACCAAAGACTAATGCTATCATTGTTATGCCTACCCAATGGAACCTCAGGAGGTCTTTCAGACTAGTGAACATACAAGTGTACTAAAAGGGTAGTAAACCTGTAGAGGGCATGGTAATGGCATGCCACTTCATACATACAAAGTGGTAAACATAAGTGAAGTGTTTTCCTGGGTTTTGTGAATTCTTACAGCAAATTATTGAACTCAAGGAGAAAATGGTAGGAAGCAGAGATTCGTATCAGACAGAAGCAGGGGAGATTAGTGCTTTCAGTGACCTCTGTAGTGGGAGTGAAAAGGCAGCCTTGTGGTATGCTGAGGTCTGCTTGAACTCTGAGTAGTTAGTCAGAATTCATTTATTGGACATCAGATGATACCTAGAGTCAGAACATTTGTTCTTAATGTGGCATCAGAAGCAGACTGTCCTACAACA
Organism: Ctenomys sociabilis; assembly: GCA_004027165.1. Lineage (NCBI taxonomy): Eukaryota > Metazoa > Chordata > Mammalia > Rodentia > Ctenomyidae > Ctenomys > Ctenomys sociabilis. Next base: position 32,862 of record PVKA01011376.1, read on the forward strand.
TCAAAGAAAAGAAAAAGTAAACAATTTCTTCTTTCAGAGTTATATTTAATTGGGAAACAACAAAAATACATCACAACATTAATTTTGAAATAAATTACACAAAGGGAAAAATTACAGAGAAATGATAAGAATAACAGAATAATTGGGATCAGCATAAGGACTGGAACTATTATGAAGAAAAAAAGAGAATCTAACACAGTACAGAAATGGTTAAATGATAGCTCTTTTCAAGAAATAGAATGGGACCTGGAATGTAGGTCAGCAACACAGTGCCTGCCTGGCAAGCATGAGGCCTGGAATTCAATTTCCCATATCAAAAAAAAAAAAAGTAACAAGGTTTCTAAGAAACAATGATAATGTACATTTAATCATTTTATAAAATCAAAACTATATTATTAAGTGCTCCAATATTACCTTTCACGTTCCATTTGTCTGAGATGATCATTTTTTATAGCTTCAATTACTAAATTAGTATGGGGGTCATCCTAGCAAAATACAATTGAGGAAAAACAATCAAAACGATATGCCCAAAACTCAAATTTCTAGTCAAACTTTCATAAAATGGTTATGTAAAATGAAGATTAATCTTTATTTTCTTTTTCTTATTTCTGATTCCTTGTATATTTTCCACTGAACTAACAAAAATTTTGAGTAGTTGATAAAAGGGTCAGGCTAGGTAGAATAGGAGCAATTATATAGAAGCTGTGGTTATTATGTTAATATATAAATTATAATCTCATATATGCTTTTATGATCATCAATTGCTTAATATGATCAATAATTCAACTCCCTATCAAGAATACAGATAGGAGGTGGACATATACCTAAATATCAGCTATTTAGGAGGTTGAGCCAAGAAGATCATGAGTTTAAGGCCAGCCTAGAGAACAAAGTGACACCTTGTCTAAAAAAATAAAAAGAGAGGTAGAATACAGACGAGATTGGGGTATGGCTCAGTGGTAGAGCTTTTACCTATCATGCACAAGGCCCTGGGTTCAATTCCTACCAAACACACACACACACTCTGATAATTTTTCCCAATATATATTTTCTCAATATGAAGGTAATAGATAATAATTAACATTGATCTAGTGCTTACTATGTTCCAAGTACTACTTTGAACATTTTAGACACATTAATTCATTTTATCCTCACAACCTATAAGGCAGTTATTAGAATCAATCCCAATATTAGGTAAAGGAACTGAGGCACAAAGAGCGTAAGAATTCTGTGGTAGAGTTAAGTATCTGGCTTCAGAGGTTTCATTCTATAACCAAGTAGTTACTATACCCTTATACTCTATTAAGAAAAATCTATTAATTCCATGAAACTGAAGATATACCATTTGCATGTATAAATAAAGGTAATTTTGTATGGTTGACTTGATGTAAAATAAGACCATAGAATAAACTCATTTATGCATAAAAATATGGAAAATATTTTGAATATTTCCTTAATGTTTATTAAGGAAAACAATTTCATTGTCCAGAAACTATTCCCATTTTAGTGTTCTAATTGCTGTTCATGAGTAGGTGTGTATCTGTCCTTTTAAATTAATATTACATAATATTCTCCTTATGTCTTTAAAAATATGACTTTTGAGAGCTGTGTTATGTTCTACGCCACGAATAAAGACAAGAAATTGTTTTTCATTCTTGTGACCCAATTAGCATAGGTTAGTTTAGGTTCCCAGCTCAGAAACTTTAAAAAGGTTTTGATCTTAAACTATTAAAAATGATTGTGTGGTTCTATGGTCAAGATGTTGCTCTTACTGAACAACATGTAAATCTTTTTTTAATGATTGTTTTTTAAAATTTTGACTAAAACATTTGCAATCTATTTTAACCATGATCTCTAGCCCCATTTCAAGAGCGTCCCACTTCCAACCTAATTTAAATAACAAATTTAATATATCATCGATGACTCATAGTAACATGATCCTTTGAGAACTCAAGAAGTCATCTAAAGCAGGTATGGTGGCCTACACCTGCAATCACAGCACTCTAGGTGGCTGAGACAGGACAATTACAGTTTGAGCCTAGACTTGGAAAATGAATGACTTAGTGATATCCTGTCTCAAAAAACATTTTCTTTTAGGAAGATGAGTTGAGGACATAATGCAGTATAAACAATCTTGCATTTAATGCTCATTACCATGAAAAAAAGCCATTTATTCCAATTTTCTCATTTCTAGAAAAAGAGAAACATAGATAAGGAGGCAATGACTATATAATAATGTTTTTCATACTCACACTTGGTGAAATATATTTATCATCATCATCAATTTCTAATGGAACAGCAATCAATTTTTGAAATGCCTTCTTCATTTTTTCTCGATCTCCAATGGCAAAATAAGTAAGAATGAGGTTGAAGCCTGCCTTCAGAGTTGGTGCCATACTCATTATGTGCTCAAATGAATTAATGGCATCTGAATACTGACCAGTTTTAATAAATGTAACTCCGATATTCTGCATTATTTTAATCCTGAACAAAAACAAACATAAATTAGTCAGAAAAGTGAATCTTTGCTATGGATTTAAGCTATCCACAATAATACCCATTTATTCTTTAGTTCTTTTTGTTCCATTCAAAGCTTTATTGTGGCATTACCTATGTATCATAAAATTCACTTGTTTTAAGAGTACAATTCATTTTTTTCAAGTACAATTTTTTCTTAAAGATAATTACAAATGATGGAAACATCAGCTCAGAGAGGCCCATCACTTTAATAGATTGGTTTTGACATAATAACTCACATCAATTTTAAATACTATCACGCAAAGCATGGTGGATAAAAGAAACTTGCTTCAT
>PVKA01011376.1:35772-61243 GCA_004027165.1 Ctenomys sociabilis
AAAGCATGGTGGATAAAAGAAACTTGTTTCCTAATTAGAAAACTAACAATAAAACTTGCAAAGGAAAACAAAACAAAAAAGCCATTTTAAAAATAAATACAGTCCATGCCGAAGTAGTATAAAATGAAGCTGGAAGTCTTCAAAAAGAAAAGGAAAAGTTTTTGTCCCATTTCCTTACATTTTTTAAAACTGGAAAACTCAAATTCAAGGGTTGATGAATTGTTCTGATTTGGCTCCTTTGGTATCTGTTTTTTTACCACTATTGTTCTTCGATTTATCTTCTTCCTTTACATCTGTTTTTTTTTTTTTTTTTATCTTCTGTTTCCTTTTTGTCTTCTTCAATTCTAGCTTTCTTTGCTTCTTTTTTATGATCAGCCACATTTTGATGACCTCCTTCTCCTTCATCCTCAGAATCTGAGAATTCTTCATCACAAGCTATCTGCTTGTCTGAATCCTGAATAGAAATCCTCTTGTCTGGATCCTCTCCATCTTCATCTCCACTGTCCTCATGAGCAGAATCTTCTGGGATAGCTTGCATGTGGACATCAGGTGCATGGGGTAATGAGCAAATTTTCAAATAAATGCTGTTTGATCTTTTTCATATATTCTGGAGTGTTCTGATTCATTATGTTTGAAGGACTAATGTGCAACTTGAAGTCCAGTCCAAAATAGTCATTATATAGCAACTCATTAGGAATTTCACAGTCGAGTAACTACAGTCTCATATGTCCAGCACTGAGCAACATTACAGGTGGTACAGCCATCTCCCCTGAGCATCAGTAATGGCAAGTTGAAAATTTTTACAACTTCCACATATTTAGCATGACCTTTGACTGCGAGATTGCAGCACCCAAGTCTATCACCAAATAAGAGAGTCCACACCACACTGCAAAACCACTGTACTAGGCTGGTACATCTCCATCACTTTTGACATTATAGGCTTAAATATCTGCCCATAAGACTCATCAACTATACTATCTCTCATTGGAAAATTGACAGCATAGCATTTGCTTTTTCCAGCACCAATGTCCCTCAAGTCTCCTGGGCCAGGAAAGTACTCCTCATACTTATGGAATGAAACAGTCAATTACGTGATCTGTTGTATAAAAAGTTTTACCATGAGGGATATCTAATAGCAATATATAGTACTCTCTGATGATACTTTAGCAATTCAAGGATGGAAAGCACAATATCATTAACAACAGAATCCTGATGCTTCTGATTTTTTTGCATGATGTAATCCACCAGCCCAGTTAACAGCCATATCAGTTTGTTGCTAGTTTAACTTCATAGCCTAAGAGTACAATTCAATGAATATTGCTACATTTATAGTTGTGGAACCATATCACATATTTATTTTCATTTCTATTATCTTAAAAAGAATACTGGTGCCCACTAACATTTATTCTCTATTGTCACATCAAAACTGATTATATATACATACCTAGGAAACCACTAATCTACTTTCTGTCTCTTTTATAGACATTGCATATAAATGTAATAAGACATTAGACAATATTCTGATAGGGTTCATTCACTTAGCATAATCCTCCTTAGATTCCTTCATATAGCCTCAAGTATCAGTACTTTAGTCCTTTAATTATCAAGCAGCACATGCTATGGATGTATGCCATATTTTATTTATCCATTGTCTACCTGATGGATATTTAGATTATTTCCATTTTATGGTTCTTATGATTATTACTATTATGAACATCCACATACAAGCTTTTGTTTCATTTTTCCTGTGTATATACCTAGAAATAATATTGTTGGTCATATAGTAAATGTATATTTAACTTTTAAGAGACTGCCTGTTTTCCAAAGTAACCATACCATTTTATATACCCTATACATGAGGTTTTCATTTATCTATATCCTCATCCATTCTTTTGAGTAGAGCCATTCTAGTGGATGTGGTCCCACCTTATTCCCACTACTCCTCAACATGATCCCATGTCAACTGAATTATTTGTAATTATAAGATCCTAAAGGTTTATTTTCCTGACTCACGTCAGAGTTCCCTTTGCCTGGAATGTTCTCCTTTCTTGACTTAAGTAACCTATCTGAAGTTCACCTTCAGGAAGTCTTTCTTAACCACAGAACCATCCTTGTTCTGAATAATTGTTTCTTCAACTGCATTACTACAACATGCACTGTCTTGCAAGTACTATTAAGCACTTAACATATGCTATATAGTATGATCATCTTTTTCTAAAATGCTCAAATTCTTGGTCTCGTTTGGGTTAAAAGTACCTTGGAGTATTGTGGCCTATAAGTTAGATAATACTTGCTAATGGTAATGAGATAACATGCAAAATTAAGAAACAAATGATCATGAAAAGTAGAATTTACAAACAAATGAACTGTCACAGGAGTAATGTCCCTGGTGCCTAAGGACAATTATAGCTAGTAAATATACTGTTTATACTATTGAATATTGCATGAGTAGCAAATATCATGTTTTCCCTCTCCTAAAATTCCTAAGTAAAGCCATTTGCTATTTTTTTTTTCTTTTTGAGACAGGGTCTCACTATGCAGTTCAGGCTGGCCTTAATCTCACTTTGTAGCTCAGGCTGGTCTTGAACTCACAACAATCCTCCTGCCTCAGCCTCCGGAGTGCTGGGATTACAGGCATGTGCCACCACGCCCGGCCGCCATTTGCTATTTTACCTCAAGTGAGGTGATCTTAATTTCTAGCTTTGGACTGTAGTTAGTCATATTACCTAGGACCCATATAGTGGCATTTTGTTGGCATTAAGTTGTGTCTTTGTACCAATGGCTTGCAGGATTAATTCTTAGATGGTTACTAGATTTGGTTTTATTTCTTTTAATTACATGCTATGCCTTTACCTTTTAATTTGACATTGTACAAATATGTATAGTCACAGGGAACAGAACCAATATTACACATATAAATAAATATAATACCTCTGATGTAAAAACATTTTAAAATGTTCAACCTACTGAAAACAGATCATAAGGGTTGTCTTGTTTCTGAACAATTCTTAAAGTTTACAATTATACTATACACTCACCTCATTTCTTTATGGACACTTGGGATTTGATCTAAGGCCATTCGGTAGAATTTAATGGCTTTGGAATAATTTCTTTGCTTTAAATAAATGTTTCCCATATTCACTTTCAATCTTCCTAAATGTAAAAAGAATGTATATTTTCATTTTTTCACCTTTTCTATGATATCTTTCATGACCTTAATTCACATCTTCTAAAGATTTATTTTAAAGATTCATTCATTATCTAAAATTGTACTTTTTAAAAAATTTATTTGTACTTTTAAGATAGGTCTACTGTCATATATTTACACATTACTCTTCTGTAAGCAAATGGAACTTAAGTAGATTCTGAAAATATGTTTGGAAATTATATTATGAAACTGGAAGTATATTCTACTAAAAAATGGGACTTAAAAATATACGATGTTAAAATTAAATTTAATAATGCCACATGCATTGTAATAATATTAGATGAAACAATATTATAAATTAAAATATTACTACCAAAAATTATAAATAGATACTAAATAGAAATTCTAGTCTCCTGGGGATACATTTGCAAAAAGAGAAAGAACGGCTCACTGGGTTGCCATGGATCATCCCTACTTATGAGGATGGCACACAATTTCTGAGTACTGTTAAGCAGTGTACTTCACATCAACTATGTTTTTCATCTGTGTTTGTATCTGTATGGATTTTAATATAGTGTCTTTAAACAAGAACTTGTATCACAAATATAAATGTGCTTAGAGCACAGGTTATTTCATTATAAAGAAGTATAAAGTAATAAGCTATAAATAACAATATAAAAGAATTATTTCTAGTAGAAAAAATGATTATATATACCCACCTGAATTGCTAAACAGTTTATTTTTTACTATAACTTGATATGTATTTAGTGCTTCAGCATACATTTCATTAGCTGAATACTGACTGGCCAAGTTAAAGAGTACCTAAAAAAGAAAATATTGCAAAAAGATACATAATGATCATGTTAGGCACCTTTTTAGTTATAGTCAGAGATTCCAATGCTATAAAAATTAGCTGCTTATGACAAGATACCAGACTGAATACAAAATTTAGTATACAAAAGAAATATCTTGGGGCCAGGGAGATGACTCAGTAGAATAAGTACTTCCCTGGCAAGCGCAAGGGCCTGAGTTCAATCCCCGGTTCTGCTAGAAAAAAAGCTTAAATAAAGAAGAATGATTATTTTTAGCACAAGGAAATGATGAAAATATGTACATTAAACCAGACTGAAATATTACATGATATATACCTATCACATGTACAATTTGATGATCATAAATATGTAATTTTTGTATACAGATAAAAAATAATGAATAAAAAGACTTGAAATTCAGAAATGTCAGTCAAAATAAAATGTCCCAGAAGGCATTTCGATACTTACTGAGTAAGTTAAATCCAAATTGATATTTTCTGGAGTCGTAACTTGTTCTCGTTGTCGCACCAGGACCCTCTCTTTTCTTCCTGCATCTTTAGCCTTTTCTAAGGCCTGAAATCAGATTCATCCTTTGTAAAATTTGAGCATTCATCAACTTTTATGCACTTGGGAAATAGCTATACAAAGCTTGCTGAATTCATTTTCAAATCATGGATTCTCCAGGACGCCCCTGTTAAACTTTCCTTGAGGGAGAAAAAACTAGAATATTTATTTAAAACTGCAGCTCAAGATAAATTGCCTGTGTGGCTTTCTTGACAGTAAGAAGGATGAAATGCAGAGCATATTTGCCCTAGGTCAAGTTTCTCCACCATACACTTTCCTCCTCCTTTAAGTTGGCCTCTATACCTTTCCTTTATTCCCACTTCCCGAATTTTGGGGTATTTTATTTTGTGAGGTGGGAATTCAGACAGGTTTCGGGGGGAGTTCTGAGATGTCAAAATAGAGTAAGTTAGGGGATAATTGCTGCCCAGCAGCATAAATGATTCTTAGCTTGGCTGTGATCCTACTCAGAGTACTAAAAAGCCTTTTTTGTTGATTTCCACAGACAAATTCAGTAACAGACTTTATTTTCTTAGAAACGTTAAAAACAAAACACAACACCAGTTCTATGAGCAATAAAAGTAGCTTTTTTTAGTGAACATTTTTCTCTAATGGCATGCACTGATCTGGTAAGTCACGCACAGAAATTATGTTAGAAATCCAGTTTTAAAGATCAGAGCTAGATGGCTAAAAAGCAAACTATGATTCTGCAATGTACTTGGAAGAAAGTATGTCATGGTAGTGAATGAAGCTGCAGTAACAAAACAAAATAGAAAATGGATTACATGCCTGTAATCCCAGTACTTTGGGAGGCTAAGACTGAAGGATCACAAGGTTGAGCCCAGCCAGAGCAACTTAAGTGAGACACTGTTTCAAAATAAAATATTATAAAAGGGTTGGAGATATAGATCAATACAAAGATCCTGGGTTCAATCCCCAATACCATAAAAAGTAAAGTAAAACAAAACAACCAGCACCTAATGCTATGTGTGGTTCATGGCACCTATAACTTTTGGTGGTCTGCTAGAGTCTGATCCCACAGACTACTGGGCTGCAAAATTAAATTAACAAGTCCAATAGCATTTTTTTCCACATTAAAAATATCAATGTCAAAACTTACCAAGTATTTTGTTAGAAATCATAAAGCAGAGTTAAAATTTCTGGTTCTCAAAATCATTGCTTTACTCAAAATGTTAAGGCCATTTAACAAAATGAAAATATTTATCTAGGTTGTGCATATATAAAAGAAGAGTTGAAATACACATCTACATGTACCTCATAATCTTAATCTTTTTTATTGTCTTTTTGAAACAGGCTTTCACTATGCAGTTCAGGCTAGCCTTGAACTCACTATGTAGCTCCATCTGGCCTAGAACTTGCAGTGATCCTCCTGCCTCTGGCTCTCTAGTGCTGGGATTATAGGTATGCACCATCACATCTGGCATAATCTTAATCTTGAATCCTATTAGTTTATAAACTTACCAATTTTAAGTCTCCACAACTGTTGGCAATACAGCTTTCTTCTACCAACTCATTTACCTTCTTCTCTAATTGTCTAATTTTTTCTTCTGGACTGTTAAAAATGCAGAAGTAATGTAAATCACTAAAGCACTAATAATTTATACAAAAATTTAATTTACTTTTAATACTGTCCATTGCATGCTCTTAAAACATAGGTCACAGAAAAGATATACATATTAAGGGCATTAAAAAGCAAATGGATTACTTATTTTGACAACTACATTACATAGTTATTTATAATAATAGTGACCCCCACAATAATTGTGTAGTTGAACACAAAACTGAATCCTAAAAAAAAAAAAAAAAAAAACCACACAAATGTGGGCTTACCAGATAGTTCAGTGGACTAAAGTGCCTACTTACGCAGATGAAGGGACTGGGTTTGAACCCCAGTATGCAGTGCCAGCCCTGCCACTGGGGGAATGCTGACACAGTAGTTGAGACTGGGCATAGTAGTGTATGCCTATAATCCCAGCACTTGGGAGGCTGAAAACAGGAGGATCACTGCGAGTCTGATCTGCATAATGAGACCCTAAAAGCCCTGTACTAAATACATAAAAAGAACAAAACTTTAATAATTTCATTCATTCCTTGCATTAATAGTAAATATGAAAACTTCCATTATTTTTATTTTAATGAATAGGAAACTAGGATTTAGAAAGTATTTTTCCTGCTGGGCACTCTAGGACCCTTGCTATTATATTACTACCTCCCAAAAGAAGTAACTTTTTTTTCATAGTCTATGGCAAATGAAAATTTTGCTTTATGGCTAGGAAAAATGAAGCACTCATAAAAGACATAAAAATGATTTGCTCTGAGAAAGATACTATAGAGAAAAATTTTAAGAAGGTAAATACGTTTTGAAATTCTGGCTCTCTTTAAAGTAAATTATTCCAGGGCTGAGAGTAGACCTCAGTGGCAGAGTGTGGTATCCAGCATGTATGTGAGCCAGGTTCTAGGACCAACACTGTAAGAGCAAATTATACCCAAATCAGTCATACTTCAAAATAATACTGATGCTACCTATCACTTTCTTCCAGCAAAGATTACAACAATGTGAATGTGTATCAATGCCTAAAAAATATAGATATCAGTTTGCTTAATTATAATGGATTTTTAAAAATATTTTTAGGGAAGGGTCTACGGGGTGTTAAGGGTCTCACTACTAGACTTGACTCATAGTGATCCACCTGTTTACAGCCTCCCAAGAGCTGGGATTACAGATGTATACCACCACGCCCAGTCTCAATCGCCATCTCAGCACACCCCGGGGGCGGGGCCGGCATGACAGGTTCAGGGATTGAACCCCTGACCCTTGCGTCTGCTTACAGGTGCTTTAATCCACTGAGCTACTTAGCTGTCCATAGTAATTTATATCCCTACCAGCAATATGAAGAGTTCTTTTTTTTCTCTTTATCCTCATCAGCAATTATTTATATTTATTTTTTTACTTTTATTCATTTATTTGCCATTTATTTTCAAATAGTGACAGCAAGTTACTAATAAATGATGGTACAGAACATGATACTTAATAATTTATGGCATAAAACACGGTATTCTAAAATATGTGAATATTGTGGAATAAATTAAGCTAAATAATATATTGGGTCACACTTTTTTGTAATGAGAACACTTACAATCTACTTTCCTTGCTATTTTCAAGTACATAAGACATTGTTTTTAACTGCAGTCATCATGGTTTACACTAGGTTTCTTTCTTTCTTTTTCTTTTGTACCAAGGATCGAACTCAGGACCTTATGCTTGCTAGGCAGGAATTTATGCTGCTGAGCTGGTCTCTCTGATCTAACAACAGGTTTCTTGAACTTAGTCATCCTAACCGAAAATTTGTACCCTTGACCAAAATCTCAACTTCTAATATAGACTATTTTTAGAAGAAAAAGCTTATGCTTGTGTAATAAGCTTATTAAATAAGCTTATACCATTTCTCTTTAATATATCAAAATAAAAACCCCCAATTAAGCTTCTATTTGTTCCATGAAACCTATTCCCAACTATCATAATTTTTCAAAGCAACAAATAGTCTTCAATTGGAGGCTTACCTAGTGGACAAAGTAAGTAATCATCATAGACTTTGGAATATATTTTTTTCCATTTCTTTCTCTCTTTTTATAGATAGATAGATAGATAGATAGATAGATAGATAGATAGATAGATAGATGGATAGATAGATAGATCAGAGAGAGAGAGACAAAGAGAAAAAGAGAGAGAGAGAGAGAACATCACTTTGTTAGTAATATATTCAGATTAATAAGGTTCATTTTGGGAATATGGTATATAAGACTTATTGTAGGAAAGAAAGAGGGATAGAAGGGGCCCCAGAGTAGGTTGTCCCCATTTAACATGTACTGATCATTTTAAATCATATCATTCCTCTTTCTTTCCCATCTCTCCTATGTCCTTTTTTTGCATCCCAAAGTCTACTCTCTAGTTTCCTGGCATCTCTACTTCCTTTCTTCATTACTTATTGTTTAGGTTTCTCATATAGGAGAAAACATGATATTTTAATTTTGTGAATCTGGCTTATTCCACTTAGCAAGATAATCTAATATTCCATCTATTTTCCTGAAGCAAACATGACTGCTCTTCTTTATTCTATAATGTATATACACGTTTTCTTTATCCATTCTCCCACTTCGTAGGTTATCTCTTCAATCTGTTGATTATTGTCTTTGTTGTACAGAATTTTTTTAGTTTCATGTAGTCCTGCATGTTGTTTCCCATTTTCTTCCAGAAGTCTCACATATTCTGATTTCAAATCTAAATCTTTAGTCCATTTGACTTCTATACAAGGTAAAAGATAAAAATCTAGTCTCTTTTTTCTATGTACAAATACAGTTTTCCAAGAATTATTTGTTGGAGGCTATCTTTTCACTAATGTGTATTTTTTTGCCCCTTTGTCAAACATCAGATAGTGGTAGTTTTGTGGGGTTTTTTTTTGTGTGTCCTCTATTCTATTGGTGTACATGTCTATTTTTATGCCAGTACCATGCTGGTTTTGTCACTTGGGCTTTGTAGTATAAATTGGGTATTGTTATGTCTGCAGCCTCATTCTTTTTGCTTAAGACTATTCTGCATGACTTACAGAATTTTTAGAAGTTAATTCCTAGGTATTTTTAAGCTATTGTGAATGGAATTTTTAATATCTTTACCAGCTAGTTTACTATAGTTATGCAAAAATTTGTGAATGTTGATTTTGTATTACATAATAAATTTTTATATTTAAGTGTTGCTTACAAACTATTTATTAAACTAAAAATATCAATATAAATTTTCAAAATTCAAAATTTATGAGATATTTATGAAGACATTTAAAATAACTATTCTGTCCCTCACAAATACCCAGGAAATGACATCTACATGTTCGTATTGTCAGATATCTACTTAAAAAGAGCCTTTCATACAGAAGTCAAGTTAGTCTCTGGCATCTGTGAACCACATTTAATGTGACATGTCAACCGGAGTAAGAACTTTCTAGCTAATTAGTAGTGCTCTGGGTGTGTCTGTAAATGATTGACATGTAGATGGCAAACTGAGGAGTGAAGGTTGTGGATGGCATCAACCAATAGGCTTGTAGTCTTTCTTTCTTTTTTTTTTTTTCTTTTTTCCATTTATGTATTTGGTGTAGGGTCTCACTACCTAGCTCAGACTCATAGTGATCCTCCTGTTTTCAACTTCCCTAGTGCTGGGATTACAGGGTGTGCCACCATGTCCAGACTTATTAACCCAGCTCAGCACACCTGGGGAGCAGGGTTGGCACAGAATGTGAGACCAGGGATCAAACCCTTGTCCGTGTGCTTGCCAAAGCAGGCGCTTAGTCCACTGAGCTATCTTGCTGGCCCCTGTAGTCTTGGTAGAATAGAAAAAGAAAGAAAAAGGAAGTCTTGATTTCTTTTTTTTTTTCTGAGGAGCTCTGATCTTTACCATTGCCTTTGGATGCTGGTCTCTAGTTCCCTCAGGCTTCCTTCAGACTCTTTAGCCCTCTAATGCAGATTCTTTGGTTTTCCAACACAGACTTGCACTGGTGACAAGGCAATGAATTTCTAGCCCTTTGGCCTCAGACTATTACTGGTCCTGTGACTCTCTTGCACACAGAGGACATTTTGGATTCCTCCACCTCTGATTCTATAAAAGACTCCTGGGATTCTCCCCCTTCAGATCCTGTAAATCAGCGGTAGCAAACCTGTGGCATACATGTTACAGTATTTTTCTTCTAAGACAAAAGATGTTAATACAGTGTTCTTCTAAACTATAATGTCAGTATTCAGGTTTTATGGCAGTGTTCGTACTTTGCAACAAGTGGGGGTTTGGTTGCAGTTTGGCAGTCAGTCTCCAAAATGTTCAACATCTTTTTCTTTTTTGTTTATGTCCAGCTCAGCTCACCCTGGGGGCAGGGTTGGTATGGCATGTGGTGTCAGGGATCAAACCACAGTCCCTGTGTGCTTGTCTAAGCTTGCCTAAACAGGTGCTTTAGATCAGTAAGCTATCTCACTGGCCCCATATTCACCATCTTTGCTAACCTCATAAATTGTGTATAATCACACATATATTTTATGTTGGTTCTGTCCTCTAATGAACTCTAATAGAGCATCTCATTCTCTTCCCCAGCAGCTGGGTCAACCCTACGGTGAAATGTATTTCTTGCCAGTGAGAAGTAAAGGAACCTTTGCTTGGGGTAAAAAGCTTCTGAAAAAGTTTTCTTTGCTTTTTATGGAATGAAATAAAGAATAAAACTGGCACTTCCTCCATCCAGGATTTCTCACTACATAGCAACTGGGCTCTTTGTACTCTCTTGGAATTATGGTGCCAGGTAGACTCTTAGGAAAGCCAAGAGAATCAGTCAAACCAGAAGTTATAGCGAGTAACTAAAATTAATCATCCATAGAACTGTTTTCCTCCAGACTATCTGTTGTAAAAGGCAATAAATGTTTCTATTAATTATATGTTTTACATTTATCTTCTATGTTTAGCAGCTGGAAAGATATTAAATAGTGTAACAGTTATATAAAAGATCTACTTTTACTATAAAACATTTTATAATTAAGTAGGATACAAAATAAAACTGACTTTTGACAGAGGTACTACGTTAGTCAAAAAGGTAAATTACATAATTTATGCAATAATCCCAAATACTGGGTTGAAGAACTATACTTTAAAAACTTATGTTATAGGTGTGATGGTTAAAAGTATGAGCTCTGGAATGAGACTAATCCAATCTGAACCTCAGTCCTGCCCTTTGTTAGCCAAGGCCAAGTCAAGATCAGTATACTTCTTTCTCCTCTGTGAACTGGTCACTTACAGCTCTATATTGATTTGGAATAGTTCCTATACACACAGGATTCAGAACATGTTAGTTGTGATTATTATTTTGAGAAAGGGTCTTGCTATGTAATTCAGGCTGGCCTTGAACTCACAGCAATCCTGCCTCAGCCTGCCAAGTGCTGGGATTATAAGCATCTGCCACCATGTCTGGCTGGTGTGATTATTTTTTATAAAATGTATACAACAACATACTCATACAACAGTAAACTATATAGCTAGATGTATGGATGGTTACTGTAGTAACAAGCTGTCACAACACAAAACTAAGTTAATTTTTAAAAAACTAAATTGAGCTGACTGAGGTTGTAGTTAGATACTAGACCATATGCTTACCAAGTACAGGGCTCCGTTTAATACCAAAAAACACACATATCCATGTAAACTACTCAACAGTAATATGACACATTAACTTTCTATCAGTGCTCTTGATAGTTTTCTTTCAAAAATATTCTTTTAAAATAACCAAAAGATGTAGCAATCCCACTAGGATTTCAAGAGAATCACTATTATTGGCACCCATTAAAAACTAGAAATCTTCAAATCAAATAATATCCTAATGAAATTGCACATAATACATGTCTATTCTTAAATTTGATAACTTTGCTAGTTCTAAGAATAAGGTGTGATGTTTTGAATACTTATACAATTTTTAAAACTTACATATTTGGAAGCTAGGAATACTTAAAACTAAGTTTAAAACTAAAAGTAGAAACTTTAAAAAATTATGTACTTGGAAAACAAACATGTAGCAACAACGATGCAACTGCATAAGGACTTGCATACCTATCTTCATTCTTGGTTTCCAAAGGAGGGGCAGGGCCCCTTGACTGACCAAGGGGGTCAAATGTTGAACCTGAGACACAATTCAAAAGTTCATGTTTAATTTCCAACCCAACACAAGTGAAGAAAGTAAGAAAACGTTAAGCACTGTATGAGGAATCTACTTACTGATTAAGTGGTTTAATTATTGATTTATTAAATGTGCATTACATTTATTATAACTACATAAAGTTATGTATGTCATGAAATTGGTAAAACTTTATACACGCTTTCATGACACTATGGAAATAAAACTTATGGGTTAACATGTTAAAAAGTCAAGTACACTGGCACTATTTGCTCTCTCTTGCAGTGATCTACATCAACTTTAAAATCATCAATTATACATGGTTTCAGGGTACATCCTGAGGGGATTTGACTGATCTTGTCAGATACAAAAGTTACATTTCTTGTTATATAGGTCTTGCTTTTTTTCTACTTTTTTTCCATAATTTTATTGAGAAACAAATAGCAATGAGACAGTTTCAAATCAAATTAGTAGGACAGGTTCAATAATTAATGCATTGCATATTGTTTTCTTAGAGGTTAATTGTTGCACAAGATGCAGACATGATATTCTATTTACAAACACTATTAGAACAGATCCCTCTGGATCGAGGCCAAGTCAAGATCAGTATACTTCATTCATTAAGAGAATGTAGCTGTATATCTATCTTAATTATTTTAAATATACAGATACAAAATGGTCATTCATTTGTATCCCCTTTTTTGTTTAGTTTTGTCAATTAAATTTTTTTTGTTTTCTTAGTGGTTATTTGTTGTACAAGATGCAGACATGATATTTTATTTACAAACACTATTAGAGCAGATCCCTCTATTCATCGAATTAAGAGAATGTTAACTTGGTCTTAACCATCCAGCAGAAAAGTAAACCACAAGACATAAAAAGTAAAGTCATATTAATATGCTGAGCTGTAAAAGGCTCAAGTTAACAACTTTTGACACTGTCAGATCTCCTGACAACCCACTACTATTGTGGACTATTGGACTATATTGGGTTATTTTGCTGAACTGAAGCACCTACAATATTTGAATGGCAATGAAACACCTATCTCTGACAAAACAAAACAAAAATAGAGGGATATAAATGAAGGACCATTTTGTAGTGAAAAAAAAACCCTGTATATACAAAATATCTAGGATAGACATACAGCTACTTTCTCTTAGTTCAATGAGAAAAAAGATTTGTACTAATAGTGTTTGGACAGGATATCATGTCTGCATCTTGTACTCTGAATAACTACTATGAAAACAACAATATGCAATGTATTAATTATTGTAACTGTCCTACTAACCTGTTTTGAAACTCTCATTGCTACTTCTCATTAAAATTAATAAAGAAGAATTTAAAAAATAGAAATAAAATCATCGATTATGTAAATACAACTTGGTATTGGCTTTCTAATTACTGTTACTGGTAAAATAACATTTTATTTTATTGTATTTTATCTATTTATTTTTTTGGCAGAAGTGAGGATTGAACTCAGGCTCTTGTACTTGACAGGCAAGCGCTTATTCTATTGAGCCATCTCCCTGGCCCCTTAAAATAACATTTTAACACAATCATTTTTAATTATTTTTAGCTTTTATATATTTATACAACTTTTACTTTTCATTTCTAAATATAACTTACATAAAATAAAATGCAAACATTTTAAGTACACAGTTCAACACATTTTGACAAATTACATAGAATGGTGGCTTTTCCTATCTTTTCTTTCTTTTTTTGTACTTATTATTTTTAAAGAATACAAAATAGTGATAGAAGAAAACAGCATTATACATGATACAAGATTTCACTAAACAAAGTAATAGGAATCCAACAATGGTTGCTGTATTACATGATGCTATGTGCAAATTAGTTTTTCAGATTACCAGATATAAATGTGTAAGTTTTGTTTAAAAAAAAAAAAACAGTAACTAAGAAGTTATAAGAAATTCAAGAGAGGAAAAAAATCAGAGTAAAACCAAAAATTGTAAGCATTCACTACTCTTTTCATTTTTTAATATTCATATAATTAGAATTCTCAAAGTAGAAAGGAATAGGCAATAAATATTTAAAGATTTAAAATTTCTGAATTTAGTTCAACTTATAATACCACATTTCTGAGAAAAATGAACCTTTTGCAGAAGAAATTCAAATAAAATCATACCAAGATACACAAAAATGAAATTGTCCAAAACACATTATAAAGAAAAAAAGTGGTTAAAGCATATACATAAAAAACATTAGCTATGGAAGAACAAAATTAAATAGCATCTTAGTCCATATTAGAAAGAAAAAAAAAAAGGACCAAGTGTGTAAGAAACTAGGCAGGGTCTCACCCTGTAGTTCAGTCTGGCCTCGAACTCACTATGTAACCCAAACTGGCCTGAAACTCATGGTAATCCTTCTTCCTCAGTCTATCAAGTGCTGAGATTACAGGTGTGTACCACAATGCCCAGCTCCTTTTCCTTTCTTAATGGTACCTAAAATAATGATCAATTATAATCAATGCATTTTAAATTTAATTCAATATAATAATGATACTTATATACATTACAATTTATATACAGTAAAAAAGTGATCTGAGAAAAGCAACTCGTAGAAATGGTATAACAAACCTCTCAAAGCTGCTTTGGTAAACCCAGCTGCTCTCACTGCTGTCATGGGTCTAGTAACTCCATCCTTCAAAGAAAAGGAATTATTTAGAAGTATTTTTAAATAAGATTGACCATGGCATATGACATACATCTTAAAACAGCCCTGATTTCCAATACTTATTTTAAAATTACTATCCACTTAATCCTCTCTTTTGCCTCCTATATATCAATCCTATCTCAACTTTCTGCTATAAAGTTTAGTTCTTTGACCCAACAGGACTGCTCTCTGTTAAAAATAAAAAAGCATAAATTATTAAATAGCTGTTATTCTATTTTTAGCTGTTCAGTAGTATGTCCATGAGAGAAACCACAGAAATTGCCATAAGTGGCAGCACTGAAAAAAAAAGCAGGTTCTAATACAACACATAAACACACTATTAATTTTCTGTCCACTCCACACTGGGATTTATCTGGAGACCTGAGTACATCCAAGGAAAGCATGCCTACAAATATTTAGAATAGTCTAAACTGTAGCCCACAAATTAAAAATCTTAATCTCTATAAAAGTAACATTTTATTTAACATTTTAAAATATAAAGTGGGGAAAACTTTGATAATACATTCTAAGTCATAAGAAAGGTATAAAATCAACATGTGACAGTGGTACCTGGATAGCGCCTGTCATTGGTCTTCCCATTGATGATATCAAAGATGTCTTGGACTAGCAAGCAAACAGAAAAGTAAGTCCAAAAGATACCTAAAAATAACTACCTTTAATTTTACAAATATTTTCTTCATAATTGTTTTCTTCATTATATCTTTAAGTAAATCCAAACATATTTTTTCTCATTTATTACCTGAGGATATAGGATCAAACTCTAAAACACGAGGTGGCAAACTGTAACTCACACCCTTTAAATGAAGGTCTACTGGAATCCACTTTCACACCGTCTGGCTACTTTTAGGTTACAAATGCCGAGATGGATGGACAGAAAGACCATCAGACCTGACTGCTTAAGACACTGACCTTTCACAGCAAAAGCCTGCTGACACAGCATCAAAATCAAGTTTATGAGTAATATATACTCAAAAATACATACATACATACATACATACATACATACATACATACATACATACTTGGGCCAATTAATAAAAGCATGATTTCCATGACACACTTCGTTGTGTAGGACAGAAGGCTGCAGCTTCATTCACACAAAGGATATTGTGGAAGCAAGCACCTAGCACTCTTAAGCTCTCAAGCCATTTTTGACCTCTTAGAAAATTTTATCAGAAGGACTAGGAAATGCCGCTCTATCTCATTCTCTCACTTTTGTATCATGCCCTTCTTATTTTATATAAGAAAACCATCCAAAATGCAGATAATTTGGGCTGAGATTTAAAGGCTATTTTTTAGTGTTTTAGAGAGTTAGGTTTCCTCCAAAGGTTTGTAAGTCAGGACCCAAATATATGCCTCTGAAATATATATCAACTATTTTTTAACAATTATAAACACCTTTACATTTAAGTAACATTTAGCTTCACATAAAATATACAAATGGAAAACATGTAAGATTTGGTTATATTATACAGAAAACAAACAGAAATCAATCAACAGACAAAGTTTACAAGTGGAAAAAGGCAATAAAATATTTCTGATATACTCGCCCATCAAGCCTAAAATATTCAAAGGCATTAGTCAAATGACTTTTTAAATTTAACTATCCAAAAAGGGATATCTACCTGGGTCATAAACTAAAAATAGCCCAAATCATTTAGACTGACTAATGTGAGCTAATATATAAGAAAACACATCTTAATATTTTCAGTTTTACAAAAACCTACCCCATATCCAGTAGCTATAGGTCTAGTAACTGCCGTGCCTGGTATTTTACCAGTTATCTTGGAAAAGAAAAAGAACATAGTTAACAGAATCCAGACTAAGCTATATAATAGAAGGTTGGAAAAGAAATAAAAACACAGCTTTATCAATAAATAGATTTTTATATAATATTTAGAATGAGTTCTTCTAAACTACCTTCAATATTAGGGAGCTTGGTTATTTGAAGAATTCAGAACATGATTTGATTTCAATTCATTTCAAAGTAGACAGGGAACTATAGGCTGGCCTGAGCTGTCAATAACAACCTGTTTTATGCCTGCACAGAGTTTCATTTTTCTCTCCTCTAGGAACCGTTCATTCTGAATGCATAAGAAAAGAGAACATGGCTTCTAATAGGCTCACAGTCTAAAGAAATGAACACAAGAGTTGACTGAATCCTCCAGGCTTTAGCTTGTGATCTCAAAAGGCCCTATCCTAAGGCTGAAAGATAAATAGAAGTATACCATCCTCCGTATGGGTGGAAGTCCATTTTTAGTGGATTAAGGTGATCAGAGAGTCTTAGTGCTATTAGGGCCATAAGTAAAACCAAATCCTCCATAGTGAAAGATAAGATCTTTGAGTGGTATGCTAGCCAACAGAACTTTCTGTGGGAACAAAAACACTGTATTTTCTGACAAGAGAGCCAAAGATCACAGACAGAGCTATTGGGCATTTGAAATGGGGCTAGTGCAACAAGGACCCAAATTGTGTGTGTGTGTGTGTGTGTGTGTGTTAAAGAGAATAAAAAAGTAGTAAACAAACATTAGAAATGATACAAAATTTCACTAAACAGAATAATACAAATTCAACAATGGTTCTTATATAATGTTTTCTTCAAACTAGTTTAGATTACGAAATAGAAGCACACAAAATTAGCAAAAAAAGTTGTAAGAAATTAAAAAGGAGAAGAAAAAAATTGAGCATTGACTTCTTTCAATAGACCAGCAGAAATCAGCAGGCACAATTATTCAAGCTATCATAAGATAAAGATATGTATACCTTTTATCTTTTTTCATTTGTCCTTTTCCTCATCCTATTTTTCCCTTTCCTTTGAACAGATTCTTTCCTTTTCACAGTATCTATTGTACCTTTCAGATATGAATTTTACATTTTATATAATTTAAATGTAAATAACTACATGTGGCTGTTGTCTATAACATTGGACAGCACAGGCTTTCAATCAAAATAACCAGACAAAGATGGAGATGTGAATCCTTGGTAGAGCTTGGATTCTTAGCACAACAACAAACAAAAATAATGAACAACAAAAACAACAGTAACAAACACCACAAGCCATACAAGAGGCAAGACATCCTAACCAATAAATCAAGAGGAAAAAAAAACCAACAAATGGAAAGAAATCCAGATTTTTTATATATGATTCCTTAGGTGACCATTATACATATTCTTATAAAATATGTGTCCTGCATTGTATTATTTATTTGCAAAACCCCAAATTATAACACATAGTAAATGCTTAACAATACTAACTAAACTACCAGTCTAAGGATTTATGTAACATGGGTTAGATTAGAAGGTAATTAATTACAAAATTATTACATTAATCCCAGAAAGACAGTCTGTTGGCCTGTTCTATAATGACAGCAGGGGAATATATTTAAAAAGAGAGAGGAAGAGAGAGGGAAAAGCATTTGAGAAATCTTTCAAAAGAGGAGAAAATAAGACAAACACAAAAACTTTGGTAATGAAGTCCAGGATAAAAGACCAAAAGCATAGCAATAAAAGCAAAAAAAAAAAAAATTAGACAAGTGTAACCACATAAAATTAAAACAGTTGTGTACCTAAGAATGCAATCAAGAACTTGAAAATGAAACTTACAGAATGGGAGAAAATATTACAAATCAGTTATCTCAAAAGACATCGATTCAACATATAAAGTCCTCCTACAACTTAACAAAAACGGGCCAGTGACAAGTGTCCAGTGAAAATGAGTCAATGACAACATGTGTGCACATAAATGACAGAAACCTTAAAAAGAAAATTGTATAGCATGGTATAACATAGATACAACTTGAAGAAATTATACTAAGTGGAACATGTCAGTCACAAAAAGATAAGTAACCCCATTATTACAGTTAAGAAAGGAATTGAGGTGTCAATTTCACAGACAACAGACTGATGCTTACTGGGCACTGACAGATGGAGCTCAGGAGCTATTGTTTAATGAGTATAGAGTTTCAGATTTCAAGATGAAAGTGTTTTGAAGATCTGTTTCACAGCAATGTGGATGGATGTACTTAACACTTACATGGGCTGACACTTGAAAATGGTTAAGATGGTAAACTGTATGCCATTTTTGCCATAATTTTTTCCAATTTCACTTACTGGAGGTCTTCTGCCATGACTAGTTCTTACTGCTTGCTGAAAACCCATATCATTCTCCAATTCCTAAAATGAAAAACCAAATTTTGTTTCAAAATCCAGTGAGAATTTGAAAAAAAGTTTAAATACTTTTGTTTTGTATCGAAGATCCTCTATAGTTCATCTTACCTCAAATACTGGTCTCTGAGTTGGGACTCAAGTATTCTTGTTCTCAGATCTGTTCCCCCAAACATCAAGGCTCCTTATTCCCCAAGGAAGGGGAGAACTGACTATGTTGGTCAATTGAAAGGGTACTGACTACTGTTCAAATGGGTGGTATCATAACACAGGATTAAAAGATAAAGTTTATAAGGATATAAACTTTTTTCCTGGTAGCTAGCTTTTTATTTCCCCAACAAGAAAACAGATTCATATTTCTCCTTATACCCATAAACTTTCCTCCTTTCTTTTCCCATGTGCTGAGGTTTACCTGAAAAACCTGCAGGATAGAAAAGGCCATATTCTATATAAGAAAGGAAGAAAACACTTCCTTTTGTCTGCCTCTGCTTCTCAAGCAAAAATCCTTTTTATCTCACTACAGAGGTAGAATTTGAGACAGAGCGAAACTAATGGAAGCAAACAGAATGCCCACCAAGTCCTAATTTTTAAAAAAAATTTTAAAAAATGTATGGCAATGACCAGGTGTACCTAATCCCCAAAGGATTATGTCATAACTGGTATCACATAGTCTAGTAAAGTCCAGATAGGCATGAGATCACCCACCTGGAGCAAAGGATCCATATTCATTCCTTCCCCAAAATGGCTTTGTCTTCCATGTATTCTTGTTATATGACCTGTGTGTCTATCAGATTAGCTAAGCAGCTACACTTGTAATCTTATTGGTTGATTACAGTTTGATCCATGTTATACTCACCTCATTATTTTTTTAACCACTCAGATTTTGCTCTTATATAACATTTTTAGAGAAGTGGCCTTGGCACAATCAATTTTCTTTTTTTAATTAAAAAATCTTTAATTTATTTATATTTAGTACAATATTTTATATTTATATTCTCACTATGCAGCTTAGACTCATAGTGCTCTTCTTGTCTCAGCCTCCCTAGTGCTGGGATTACAGGCATGTGCCATCTACCACACCTGGTTTCGGTGGCAGGCTTAGCACACCTGGGGTTCTGTAGCCACCATGGCATGCAGTATCAGGGATCCAAACCTAGGTCCTTGGGCTTGCCTGGCAGGTGTTTAATCCACCAAGCTATCTCCCTGGCCCAGCAACCAACCTTCAAGTTCCCTCTTATCTCTCAGTCAATCTCTACTCTTCCTCAGATTATGGGGGACACAAACTCTGCATATTTGACACATAGCAGCTGGGAGTTAGTTATATTTACCCTGTATCACAACCTGCACTGTCATTTGGAAACAAAGTGTCAACTGAAGTGAAAGTTATGTAGCTTTGATAATTCTTGTTCTATACAGCATTGTATTCCCCCTCCATAAATTAAAGGAGCACTAGTCAGGGCAATGAAACAAAATCTGCAGGGTTTCTGGGATCAAAGGTTGCTCTCTAAAAGGCACCAATCTTAGAGTCAATCTTTTTTTTTTTTTTTATTGAGAAACAAATATCAATGAGATAGTTTCAAAGGTGATTAATAGGACAGTTACAATAATTAATACATTGTACATTGTTATCTTCTTAGTGGTTATCCATAGTACAAGAAGCAGACAGAATATCCTGTCCAAACACTATTAGTACATATCTTTCTTCTCAATGAGTTAAGCAAAAGTAGCTGTATATCTATCCTAACTATACTGTATATACAAATACAAAATGGTCTTTCCTTTCTAACCCTTTTTTTGTTTAGTTCTGTCAGGGATGGGTATTCCATTGGCATCTAAATACTACAGGTCTGTGAATTCAGCAGAACAATCCAACACAGTCTAGCAGTCCACAATAGTAGTGGGTTATCTGGAGAAGTTGTTGACTTGAGCCCTTCACAGCTGAGCATATTAATATGGCCTTACTTTATATACCTCGTTGTTAAACTTTTCTGCTGGATGATTAAGACCAAGGTAAAGCGAGACCTATAAAACAAGAAATGTAACTTTTTTATCTGATAAGATCAGTCATGTACCTTCAGGATTTATCCTGTAACCCTGTATTGCACTTTGTAGATCCTTTGTCAGTGTCAGCCATGTGAATGAGTCACAGCCACTGCTTGACCAATATGTTCTCTGTGAAATCCTGAGAGAATGTTTTCTCTCCATGTGGCTCTCCTTAGCACACTCTACATTATTGATTACATTCCTCCTTACAGTCAATCTTTTTTTTTTTTTTTTTTGGTGCAGGGTCTCACTATGCATGCAACCCACATTCATAGTGATCTTCCTGCTTTTTGCCTCCCATGTGCTGGGATTACAGGCGCGCGCCACCACGCCCGGATTGCATCACCGGCTCAGCGCACCCGAAGGCGGGGCCGGCGCGGCTTGGGGAACCAAGGATAGCACACTTGTCCCTGCGCTTACCTAAGCAAGCGCTTAGTCCGCTGAGCTATACCGCCGGCCCTCTTTTTTTTTTTTTTTTTGGCTTACAGTCAATCTTGTAGCCAGCCTTCATTTCTTACTTTCAGAACACACACTCTGGCCCTAACTCTCCAGACACACACTATGTACAGTGCTCATGTTTTATTCCATCTTCTTCCCATAAAGTATGCTTCTGCTACATGTGGGTGTTGTAATTTGATATGCTGATATGTTTGATACTTGTCTTAATTACTTATTTCTTGTTACTGATACAGAATACCAATACCCAAGGTTAAAGGAGGAAAGGTTTATTTTGCTCAGAGTTTATAGAGATCTCAGTCTACAATCAACTGGGTCTAAGGCAGGTTGGCATGGCAGAGAGGCATGACAGGAAAAAGTCCATGGCAGGCTGAAGACAGACAGCAAGGAAGGACAAATGACACCAGGAGCAGCCTGTTTCTGCTTTATGTTATATCACTCAGGGCATGTAGCACTGATGACCTTAATCAGAGAATCACACTGTGAATCAACCCCAGCAACATGTCCATCACAGCAGCACACACCCTTACACACACCATCACACAATGTACATGCAGCCATCTTTGCAAAGCCTCACCACAGGAAGCTTCTAATGAGCACCTAGACTCAAGCCATATCAACACCCTAGAAGTTCATATGTTAGAGGCTTGGGTCGTCAGTATTAAGGATGGGCAACACTTAAAAATTGGGGGTACCAAAGGACTTTCTCATTGATTGTATACCTGGTGTTGTGTAGTAACATGTTGAGAGAAGGAGTTGTTAAAGAAGAGTATAACTGGCCCCTCTGTGCTCTCTGGCTCCCTATCTCACCATGTGATTTGTCTCTCTCATAGGAAGCCCCACCAAGGTATCAATGACCATGTGGGTGCATACTCAAGAGGTTCTCACCAGAGGATGAACAGATGGAGTGGTTCAGTTATGGACTGTTAGCCTTCCAAACTGTGACCATAATAAATGTCTTTGATTTATGTATTACATACCTCAGGTATATTGACATAGCAATAGGGAATGGACTAAACACTTGTTAAACATTATAAAACAAACCATGCATATAAAATAGTCACTATTAAGTCTGTAAGTCTATAGAGAATGAAAATAAAAGTTTAAATTACTAGGAAGCTAAATCAGTGTATTTTAAATATGACTGTTATACACAATATGGCTAACTTTTACTTTGTGTTTTATATTAACTACACAAAATTAAAGAAGTATAAAATTCTCAGCAAAAGAGATGGGGAAGTTTCATTCAAAGTATAAAGCTGAACTCCCTGGAGCTCTTGCCCCCAAGCCTGCTGAGCCAGTGAGACTTCTTGTGACTCTCCTGGCATCCTATCCATGTGAGCTCAGTTCAGTGAGTGTGTGGGAGAGCCCTTGGCTTCTCCCTGCGCATGCCATACCATCAGGATCCCTGGCCCCCAAGACCTCCGAGCAAGAGATGGGCCTGAGACATCCCAGAGCAGCCTGACCGGCAACTCCCTGGAGCACCCGCCCTCAAGTATGCTGAGCAAGTGAGAACTTTTGTGACTCTTCCGGCACCTGATCCACCCTCGCCTGGCCTAGTGAGTGTGTGGGACAGCTTCTGTGTTCCCCAGTGCTCCCTAGAATGGGGACACAACACAGTGGAATCAAAGGCTCACAGTTGCAGCAAAAAGGAACTGAACACAACAGCTAGATCCAGGCCAGGCATAACTGGATAATCTCAAACTTAATTGACTGGCACCTGAATCTCATTATGCATTAAGGTTGTAACTGCACCAGAGCTCTACAACAAAGGTCAAAGATCAGTGCTACACAATATGACAAAGACAAAGAGCAGACTGCAATCTCAGGCCTTGAGCCCAGCAATAAGTGCAGAGGATACTAGCACAGCTGAAATGAATGAATTAACACAGTTGGAAGCAAAGAAACAACAGCAAAAAAGGCATAAAGGAATTCAGACCAGAATTAATGCCTGAAATTAAAAAAAAGTTTTTTTAATACATAGCATCTGAAGTAATGAATCAAATCCAGAAACATATGGGGGAAACCCAATGCCCACCTAGAAAAAGTGCAGAGAACACTATCCAGCTGAAACATATGAGTTAACAGTGTCACAAGCAAAGAAACAACTGCAGAAAGGTAAAGAGGAACTCAGAGAAGAAATAATTTCTGAAATAAAAAAAGAATTCTTTGAAATGATAGCATCTGAAATAGAGAATCAATTTCAGAAATACACAAAGGAAACACAATTTGGAAAAAACTCTGCAGTAAAAGATTAATAGCTACTTCTAAAGAAGAAGACATTGATAAAAAAAATAGAGGAGATCAGAAAGATGACAGATTCCTGGAATGAGCAATACAGAAAAGAAATAGATTGCATGAAACAGAGTCAAAGAGATATACAAGAACTTAAAATCTCAATCACGAGTCTACAAAACCGTTTGAGTAAAAGCAAAGACAGAGTCTCAGATCGTGAAGACACTGCTGCAGCTAGTGAAAAAGGTGAGAAAGGATCTCTTAAAAGCAATGAGGAAGCAGGAAAAAATAATCCATCACCTGCAAGATGATGCCAAGATGAACAATACTAGATTAATTGGCATCAATGAAAATGAAAGAGTAAATACAAATGATATAAAAAGAATACAGGCAGAAGTAATAGCAAAAAATTTCCCAAATATGAGGAAACAATCCAAGCATACAGAATGCCAAATAACTTCAACCCAACTAAAAACACAGCAAGACATATAATAGTCAATATCCCAGAAATCCAACACAAGAAAAATATACTGAAAGCTGCTAGGGAAAAGAAGCAGATAAAAAAAAAAAAAAAAAAAAAAAAAAAAAAAAGAAAAGAAGCAGATCACATTCAAAAGAAAACCCATCAGAATTACAGCCGACTTCACTACACAAACCATGATGGCAAGGAGAGCATGGAGCAGAGTACTTCATGTCCTACACGAAAACAAATTCCAGCCCAGACTACTATACTTTGCAAAACTCTCTTTCAAGTTTGATGGAGAAGTGAAATATTTCCATGACAAAGAACAACTAAAGAATTTCATGATGACAAAGCCATCTCTTCTTCACAGGCTACTGAAAGATGTACTAGAGAGAGAGCAGAATGACCAGAACACCATGAATGAGAATGGAAGGAACCCACTAAACAGGACAGACAATTAAACACAGGTTACAAAGGAATAAACAACACCAGGTAAATGTCATGACAAACATAAGTCAGCA
Organism: Ctenomys sociabilis; assembly: GCA_004027165.1. Classification (NCBI taxonomy): domain Eukaryota; kingdom Metazoa; phylum Chordata; class Mammalia; order Rodentia; family Ctenomyidae; genus Ctenomys; species Ctenomys sociabilis. The sequence goes on from PVKA01011376.1 coordinate 60,579, forward strand.
CATTTCAATTATAACCATCAATGTAAACAGACTCAGTTCACCAATTAAGAGAACTAGACTGGCACAGGGGACTAGGAAACAAAATACAACAATATGCTATATACAAGAAACACACTTAACTTAAAACTACATTCATAGGTTTAAAGTCAAAGGATTGAAAACAATACTACATGCCCCAGCACATCAGAAAAACTTCAAACCAAGAAGAATCAAATAAAATAAAGAAGGTCACTATATATTGGTTAGGGAAAAATTCAAGAGCAAGAGGTAATACTCATAAATATCTATGCACCAAACACAGTAGCACCCAACTATGTAACACAAATCTTAATGGACATGAAAAATCTAATATCCAATATCACAATCTTAACAAGAGTCCTTAACAGCCCCTTATCTCAAAAAGATAGGCCAAGGCATCTACGAAAACACTCAGCCATCTTATCTTCGACAAAGGGGCTACACAAGATCACTGGGAGAAAGATAGCCTCTTTAACAAATGGTGCTGGAAAACATGGCTTTCTACATGCCGAAAACTAAAACTTGACCCAGCTCTATCACCATGCACTAAGTTAAAGTCAAAATGGATTAAAGATCTAAACGTTAAAACAGAAACACTCGATCTCCTGGAAGAGAAAGTAGGAGGAACTCTTGAAGACATAGGGGTA
>PVKA01011377.1:0-61148 GCA_004027165.1 Ctenomys sociabilis
CGTTCAAACTGGCTACCTAGCCTTTCATGCCTAGAGACCGGCAGAGCCCCTGGAATGGCCCGGCCTGCCCTATGGGGGGAAGCCAAGCACAGCTGCAGCATCAGGTGTGCAACAGGTCTGTAGGTTATACTGAAATTATATTTGGGGCTATATAAAGTAATTCTGAAATAAATTGTACTTTTTCCTTTTCTTTTCCTTTATGGGGAACACACTTCGTGTAGAAGTCAGGGCCTTGCTGCTCTGAAAAACAGGTTTGTTTTTCATATTTTGGAGTGGTTATTTTTGTTTTGTTTTTTCTTTTTTGGTATTGGAAATTGAACTTAAGACTTTGTGCTTGCCAGGCAGTACAGTGCCACTGAGCTGTATTCCAGTTTGTTTCGTTGAGACAGGGTCTCACTGGGTAGCCTTAGCCTCCTAGGTGCTGATTACAGGTATGCACCACCACACCCAGGTCAAGTTTTTGTGTTTCATTTTTTCTTTCTTTTTTTTTTTTTGGTGGAACCAGGGATTGAACTCAAGCCCTTATGCTTGCCAGGAAAGTGCTTATTCGACTAAGCCATCTCCTTGGCCCCAAGTTTTTGTGTTTCAATGTAGCATCTCACTGTGTTTCTCAGACTGGCCTGAGACCAGCCGACCACTGAGCTGCATGCATCTTCCATGGGAATCATTCAACACTGCTGGAAAGTGGCTGCTAGGCAGGGCCTCCTCTTAGCGCACCAGCCTGCTGTCCACCTGGCTGGCCTTCCGCAGTATGGCTCATGGGTGTAGCACTCATTTCCTGTGTGGGGCAATAGGGAGGTCAGGCTGGGCACCACATGTGAAGGATGAGCTATAGCAGGTAGGACCAGCACAGGCTGCAGTAGGCACCGGCAGTCACTGGCCTACACGGGCTGGAACTAGCTACCATCTGTCCACTCCTATCAGCCACCTCTTGTTGAGCTAAGCCTGGGGTCTCCCACAGGCTGTCCTGGAGCATGCCTCTTGCATGCTGCCCAGGTCCTTACCATCACCTCTTTCCAGCTGCCTCATGTACAGTACCAGGGCAACGCTGCTCTACTTTCTCTGCATTTTCACTCCTGGCCACTTGGTTTGCTCCTTAGGCAGTGTGTGCTGCCCACAGGGTAGTGCAAAGCCCCAGAGCCTCATGTGGTATGTTGCACCACTGCCAGAGCTCCCACCCAGGGCCGCTGAGGTGCTGCACCCTGACCTGGCAGCCTGGTAGAGGGAGAGCTTTTATGCCCTGGGCACTGGGGAGTTGGCCCTGTGAGCCAGTAACACCTGGGTGCTTTCTGTCCTGTCGCACTTGGAATTCAGGTTCCACTCTAGTGCACCCTTTCAGAGCATTTGGGAAGAACTCTGAATTGCTCTTGGTCTCTGACAAAGATGATGTGGCCACATGGCAGAGGGGAAGCCTCCCGCTACCGTGGGTGAGCCGGCGAAGCATCCCAACCACAGCCGAGGCCAACCACGTGAGGTATGTGTGGACCACACCCTAGAAACAGGACTACACCCCAGAAATCTGTTTACTGCCAGGAGCTATGTGCTTTTCCTCATTTTCCCGCATGATCTGTCAGATTGAGAAGTTTCTCAGGGCATCTTGATATTAAGAGAAAGCTTGTCCCGAAATTCTTCATTATTTCCAGCTGGGCAAAGTGGCAGAGCCATAATTCCAGCACTCTAGAATTCAAGTTCAAGCCAGACTGGTTAACTCTGAGCAGGAACCTGTCTTAAAATAAATGTTTTGTTTTTAAAGTATTGAGGGAAAAAAAAAAAGTATTGGGCATAAAGTCAGTTAAAAGCCCTAGATTCAGTCCTTGGCAGGCCGTAATGTGGGAGCTGAGTTAAGCTGTCCTTTTCATGCTGGCAGAACATGTCCCCACAGCCTCCCTGCTTGGTCTCAGGTGGGCCTGCTGGGTTTCTCAGGGCTGTGGGTCAGGCACTTCTGACCAGCTGTCCCCTGCCTACCTCCCTGCAGACTGTCTTGCCTGGCTGTGGCACTGGCACTGCTGCGACGCTGTGTGGTCATATACGGGGCACTGCCATCCTTCCATGCCATCATCAGGCCCCTCCATGCCCTCCTGAGGGAGCACCAGGCAGAGCGCAGCCACCCCCCCGAGCTGCAGGTGAGACCTATGCATCTGGGTGCCTGCGCTGGCACAGTCAGGCAGCCTCAGTACCAGTGCCACATGCACTCTGCCCTTTCCTGTATGTCCCTGCCTCTCAGGTCCTCCCACCCAACCGGCCTGATGTCCCTTCTGGGCCTTGTGCCCTGCAGTGGCAAGCAGCATCTCACTTCATAGCAAGCCAAGTGCATCCGTGCAACCAGCTTTGGGCCTGGCCGCCTTGTTCGTCCACCTCCTGCAGCTCTCCTGTGCCCCCTACCTTGCACTACCCCTGCTGTTCCACATGACAGCAGCTCACCGTGCTCTTCTTTCTGGGACCCTAGAGTCCAGGGAAGACTGCTGTTGTCCTTGTAGAGTGGTGTACCTCGTGTTTGTCCTTATCCTTTGGGCATGGTTGTGGCAGGTCCCTTCTATCTGAAGGGTGGAGTGGCCCTCTGGCCCTGCAGGGTGGGTGAGCCACCCAGACAGACCAAGGAGTATCAGGAGTGGGTTCAGACTGACTCTAACTTGGGTTCTGGGGCACCTGTGCAAGAGACAGCAGGTCCAGCATTGCAGAGGACTTCTAGAACATTCCCCAGAAACCCAAGTGGCATGTAGACCAAACACTTTGGGGAAAGCATGCTTAGCTGGTTGGTATTATCAGGGGATGGTGAGGCCACGTCACTCGTGCTGTCCTGCTGCTCTGCACTGCCCTGTTACTAGGGTGGGGCAGTGGGTGCAGCCACCTTGGTGGAGGCAGCTGTGACTAGTGCTGCCCTGTGACAGAAAGCTCTGGTGCAGGGCTTCCCTTAACAGTTCTAGCATGGGAAGCTGACTGTGTGATGTCCAGCTTTCATGCCTCCTTTCAGGAGGGCCAGGGCAGTTGGGAGGACAAGGCCGTCTCTTGAATGATCCCTTCCCATCTACAGAAAGGCAGCCTTATCTCACCCTATGCTGGTTATGGTGGCTGCATGAATGTTCCACCCATCCATGCTGGTTCGGCCATGGGCCCAAGAGTACCCAAGCCAGACCATCCCAACACCTCTTCTGTTGTGCTTTCCAGGAGCTATCTCAGAGCATACTGACTGATGTAGAAAATCAAAAGCAGCTCTACCAGCCACTGATCTGTGAGAAAAGCAAGCCAGTCCCCCTGAAGCTGTTCAATCCCAGGCTGGTGAAAGTGTGAGTGTCATGTGATCGTGGGGTCAGTCACAGGGTGGTGTCTGCTCCTTCTGCACTGCAGCCTAGGGCCCAGGGTGAGGCCCAGGAGCAGCAGGCTCTAGCTTACAGCTGGTACAGGCCTGTTCCAGCCTTCTAACACTGCCCTTCCAATTCTAGCCTTGAGTTTGGGAGAAAACAAGGCAGCACTAAAGAAGAGCAGGAGAGGAAGCGGTTGATCCACAAACACAAGCGCGAGTTCAAAGGTGCTGTCCGGGAGATCCGAAAGGACAACCAGTTCTTGGCCAGGATGCAGCTCTCAGAGATCATGGAACGGTGAGGAGGCTGTGTGTCGGGGCAGGGGGGTGCAGTTGACCTCAACACTGCCGGGCTGAGACAAGGACACGGTGCCGCCAGCCATGTACTAGTGAACTGTTAGTAGTTCTGCAAGGGAAAAGGGCGAGGACTCAAGGCCCACATTTGTTCTTTTCTTTCAGGGATGCTGAAAGAAAACGAAAAGTAAAGCAGCTCTTTAACAGCCTGGCTACACAAGAAGGTGAATGGAAGGCTTTAAAGAGGAAAAAGTTCAAAAAGTAAATAAACGTTTTGTAAATGAGGCCAAGCTGTATTGCATAATTAAAGTACTAAAGGTGCCATGTGGGCTCTCAGTGCTTGAGTTCCTGCTCACTATTTCACCTAGTGAGTCAGGTGTGGGGAGCAGCCGAAGCTAGAGACTGATCACACACGATCAGGAGCAGAGTGCCAAGGCCAGCAGGTGAAGAGCTGCTCCACCCCAGGGAGAGGGTATCCTGTGACATGCGTGGATAAACCATGTAGTTGTTGAGCAGTTCCTTTCCTCCCATCCGGAGGGCTCCACCTGACCTCAGCTTTCTGTATCCTGACTCTTACCTTTATTTCTCTGTCCTCTGCCGGCTTCACCTGAGAATTTCTGAGAGCTGTGCAGGATGTGGCAGTCTGTTTTTTTTTTTCCTTTTTTTTTGGGGGGGGGCAGAATCTGAGATTGAACTCAGGCCCTTGTGCGCTTGCCAGGCAAGCACTTATTCTACTGAGCCATCTCCCTGGCCCGATGTGGCAGTCTGGAAGTAAAATCATTAACATACATACTGCAAAGGTCCACAGAAAATGTTTATCATTTGCAAATACACAGAGAATAAAGTGCCAGGAAATTAATATCAGAATCTTACAGGTATTATAGTGACCAACTTTGAAGGATCAATTACTTATAAACACTTAAAATAGCAGAGATCAAAATAACAAGAATGAAAAAAAGACATGTACAGTAGCAAGAAGTTAGGAAACAATACTGTAGCAAAGATTTATTAGTGTGTACAAGTTAATTTTGAAAAACAAGATTAGCTGTTACAGTAAATTATCAATGTCTCATTGCAGCAGTATTTTCCCACACGTTAGAATCTAGAAAGAATACCCTTCCTCACATTGCCATTTAGTGTTTTTGTCTGCACTCCTCAAAACACAGAAATAGGTTTTTGAATATCAATAAGCCATTTATGAAAGCCATGAGATACATATAATCATAAACATTACACAAGTTATAATGAAGGTAACTGGACAAACAGTCAACATTTATGAAAAAAAAAAGTTGGTTTTCGAAGTGGTTAAGTACTATAAGAGTTTTAATCAATACTATTCATGTCCTGAAACCAAAATGAAGAAAACCTTTATTGCCATTCTACCAAACACCATGTATGTAACTAACTAAAAACACTGTGCAAAGAAACATGAATTCAATGTACTTATCACAGGATTGAAACTACAAAAAGCAACCTAGTCAATGAGATAAGTTAAAAATATCAAATTTCTTTAATGTACCAACAGTATTTTGGAAGCCTCATCTGAATAAATAGAAATTTAATTATGAAATTGCCCGAGCTATGGTCTGTACTGAGATTCTGCTTAGTATTAAGAGAATGTCAGACTTTCTAGGAAAGATGTGAAGTCATGCTCTTCTTACTCCTCAAAGGAAGTCTGATATGTTTGGCCGTATCTGTTTACCTCCCAGTGGTTCTAAGAGTTCTACATACCAAATACTTCAGTAATTAATAGAAGTTAAGCAAAAGAGACCAAAAGTAGACTTTGTAGTAACATGAACTAGACAGAATGGTGTTTTAAAAAATTACATAAATGTAAATCATAAAATTAAATGTACTCATAAAAGTACACTTATTTTATGTTACATAAAAAAAACTAGACTACAAACTGCACATGCTTACCATAACATTTTACCTGGAAAGCCGATGAGTGGCATTTCTCGCAAATATTTACTGCCATGATACAAAACATGTGCAAACTGCAAGGTCCCTAAAATAGCAGTTAGACTTGTTTATATACAGAAAGATGTCACTATCTCATCAAATGTGCAAGAGATGGAACTTCCCAGAGTTTATAACACAGAACAATAACCACCACAGTTTCCTCCTCTGTGGCTTTCTTCCATGTGTGAAAGTTTGACTCCTTTATTCTGATTCTCACTTTCCTACCGTCCAGGTATCTGAATGACCTTTTCAACAAGTTCCTCAAAGGCACATTGTACACCATCACAAGTTTTTACACTTGCCTCTATAAAAAACATGGAATGCTTTCATGCAAATTTCAGGCCTTCATTTCTATCAACTTCATGAATTTCCTTATCAATTTTATTTCCAACTAGCATATTTACTATGTCATTTCTTGTATAGTATGTTTCCAATTCATTTAACCAATTATCCAGCTTAACAAAGGTGTGTCTCCTTGTGACATCATAAACTAATGTAACACCCTGTGCACCTCTATTGAAATTGTTATCACCTTGAAATCAACACCTATAGTTGCTGCAAGTTTTGGATCAAAAGTATCATATGTGAACCTCAAGAGCAGGCTGGATTTGCCCACCCCACTCTCGCTGATGATAAGGATCTTCAGAGTGGTCAGCATGTCCTCGTCCATCCTGACCCCCCTCTGCACCAAGCCCAGCTGGCCACCACGAGTGTCCCAGCCCTTCCCCCAGCAAGCAGCCTCACAAGCGCACCACCACCTTCCTTTGAACGCCTTTTTTTTTTTTTTCTTTTTGTGGATGGAACTTATGACCATGTACTTGCCAGGCAGGTTTTATGCCACTGAACTGTATCCCTGACCTCAGGAATTAATTAACAGGTTTCACTTCAACTTTGTCTTTTTTTTTTTTTCCCCCAACTTGGTCTTAAAAAAAACAACTTGGTTTTAAACATCCAGCAAAAAGTATTGCCAGAAGATATATAAAACTTGCCTAGTCTTCCCTAATCAGTTAACAGGTCTCAAAGATTTCCCACAAAGCCACAAATAATCAAAAGCTCTGCAAATTTACTGTGTGTCCTGATAAATGCCCTGCTGAGTTTCTTTCTCACCTCACAGATGGCTTAACTTAGCACACTTATATTGACCCTCAGTCCCCTGAGGGCATGACCCATGTCAACCCCACTTCATTTCACAATCTGCTCCTGACATTCATGCCAAGCTTAGAGCTGCTTGGCTTGCAAACCCCACAGGGAGACTTAATTTGGGTCTTCATGTCTTCAATAGTAGACAAAAACTTCACTATATGCAAGTGCCAGCTTTTGGCTGCACCACTGGGGGCTCCCATCAAAGATGTTGCTGAGCCTAAACAAAATGCTACCACCCAAGCCCTTCCCGGACCATGTTTAAGTGCGGTGGAGGACACTGGGCACAAGCCTGCTCCAACCCAGCCACTGCTGGGACGTGGTTCCATCTGCAAGCTCGACAGTCACTGGAAATACAACTGCCCTGTGTGCCAGAGAGTGGGTAAGTTGCCCAATTCTCTACACTCACAGGAAAACTTGCTGTAGCCAGATCCATCCAAGTTGACCTGTTTGGTCTTGCTGCTGAAGAGGATTGGCAGAGCTTGAGGTCAACGGCCCCCATCAAGATATCTTTGTCAGAGCCCTGAGTCTTCAGGGCATCTCAGGCAGGACTTTTCTTGTCATCTCAGGGGTCACATAGTGTTCTGAGTTTTCAGGTCACTGTATTAGATCTACAATCTCCATAGTGGGAGCTGATGGCCAGCCTACACAGCCACTACAAACAGGACCTATCCCCTACAGGTTTCAAATTCTCTTTTTTTTTCACTCATAATTTTTTAGTAATAACATGTCCCACACCCCTTTTGGGTAGGTATCTCCTCCAAAAGCTGAACTCTTCCTTTACCTCTTCCCTCACCATGGCTCTTGTCCTTCAAACCTCATTGCAGGGCACTGCCAGCCCATCCCCCCCCCCTTTCCCTTGTCCACCCTGTACTCTAGGACACTTCTAGTCCCACTTATGCCACCCACACAACCCTGTACTACTTCACCTCAGGGATCCCTCAGCTTTCCTCCTGTGTGAAGATACTCCCATTCTTCCTGTATGCAAACCTGATGGCTTCTACTATTTAGTTCAAGATCTCGGAGTTATCAATAATGTGGTTACACCTACTCTGACACACCATTCAGAGATGATAGCTCAACAAAAACACTCAGAAAAAGGGCAAGATATAGCAGTCAGTGGATCTACAATAATAGAGGTGAATGGACTTTTAAAGGCCCACCTCACCAAACATCGTGGAGCTGCACCTGTCTTGGCCTCAGCTCCTTCTCTTAGCTCTAACTAGACTCAGGGCACTCCCCAAGCCACACAATTTCCTAAGCTGGTTTGAGCTCATACTGGGGAAGGAGACCAGCGCAAACTCCAGGAGCTAGGAAATCAATAGTCTTCCCCCTTGCGGTGGTCGTGGTGGACTGACACGTTTAGATCATGGGCCCCCTTCCTGTCTCCCCTCTGGGTCCTTTAATCACAATAATGACATGTCTACCGATAGCACCCTGCCTTTTTAATGCTTTTTTCAAGGTTTCTTTAATCCCAGATGTGAGCCTTGTGTGGAAACACCTGGCACTAGCTGCTATATGGGCGTGAACCATCATGTCAATCTTCCCTGTCCCCAGAAGGACACCCCACCCTCCAGCAGGAAGCAGTCTTAAGAGTCACCACCCTTCATAACAACTAAAAGACAGGAATGATAGGTTCTGGCTGGAGTATGAATTGCTAAACCATTCTGGTGGTCTAACGTGGCTGAAACCTACAAACAGCAGCTTATCTTCCCAGTGACCACTTCCCTGTCTTCTCCCCTCAGCCCTGAATACAACTTCCTTTTATCTTTCCTGCTCTGCAGGGCTCACTGAGCCCTCCCTCAACACCTTCCCTAGCAAAAGTCCATAAAATACTAGCTCCCCCTTGTCTCAGGTCAGAGACCCCTGCCATTTCCCTGTGGTCCTTTCTGTGTCTTCAATAAAGGCTTTTTTCTTCTGCCTCTGCTGTACAGAAAAAAAACCTAGCAGTGACAAGGCCACCTCTGCATCAACAACTCTACGGGAGTTAGAAGTCACAGAAAATAGGGCAGTGCTGAGCACCCAGGGTGACCTCTCAGGCTCCAGCCAAGGCTGCCCCTGAGCCACCAGGTCTGGCCACCCACGGCCCGGGGCTAGATCCAGAAGGGTCTGCGGTTACCACATCCATAAGACAGGCTGCGTGTCTCCTTGAAGCTGCACAGGACCAGGTTGCGGATGCCAGCCAGCCTTATTTCTTACTCCTTAACTTGCCAGGCCACTGTTACTACAAATTCACAAGTCCTTCGTATGGAACACCTATCCTCTGTCACAGGGAAGGAGAGACCAGGCAGGAAGGCCCTGGGCCAGTCAGGCTGTCCACCCAAGGCACCCATGCTTAGGGGACAGCTCATGAGCGCTTTAGGAAAAAACACAGTCCTGTCTTCAGGGAGAGAGGAGGAATAACCGTTGGCCAGGAAGAGTGGTTGCTGCGGGCTTGCAGGGAAGTCGGGCGAGGTCTACAGTGGGTGTGAGGGACAGCCCGCGATGGCGCTTGCAAGAGGAACCGCCTCCTGTCCGGGACTCCAGTCCTTGTGTCCCTGGTGAGGGCGGGCCGCTCCAGGATTTCAGAAGCAGGGAGGAAAGAGGGAAGAGTCCCAGGCCTGGACCACAGGTATCCACTCCTGGATTGGCCCCGAGCCCAAGGTCTGGCTGCGGGAGGGGGCGGGGCCAGGGGCCAGGAACTTCCTGTGATCGCCCCGCCCCACCCGCCTGGCGGTCCCTCCCGGGCTCTTCGGCGTCGGTTCTCCCTGCTCAGGGGCGCGGCTTCTGATTATACCCTGCCAACGCGGGGTGCGGGGCGAGGCGGTGCTTGTCTCTACGGGCACGGCCTCCTGGTTTCGCAGTTTCCCTGATCCATCCTCGCCAGCGGCAGGAGCGGGGTGGACACTTTTCCGGGGCCGTGAGCTCTCACCGCCCTGCGGGCCCGCGGGAGCAGCCATGGAGTCGGGGCGCGCCGGCTGCACCCCGCGGCCCCCCATCCGCCCGCAGCCTGCGCACCGCGTGCTGGCTGTGCTCTTTCTCGGGCTGCTGCTGGACCTGCTGGCCTTCTCCCTGCTGCTGCCGCTGCTGCCCGGGCTGCTGGAGAGTCACGGCCGCGCGCACGTGAGACCTGGTGCTCCTGGGCGGTGGGGACGCCCCATCCCGCCGCCTCCGACTCCCAGCCCCACGCTTCTCTCTGCAGGACCCGCTGTACGGCTCGTGGCAGCGTGGCGTGGACTGGTTCGCTACGGCGATTGGGATGCCAGCGGAGAAGAGGTACAACAGCGTCCTGTTCGGAGGTACGACCCAGCCCGTGGCCAGGCTGTCCCTGCTGGAGGGCCTGGTGCTGCTTGGGTCCCCTGGCTTCTAGGTCCTCACTCCTCGTTCCCAGTGAGTCACGTCTTCTCCTCTGGGGCCTTCTGCACCCTCCTCCATCCTCCTCGCCGTCCCTTGGGGCCATCCCAGTGTGGGAGCCATGGTCTGAAGCCACCCTGGCCTGGGGCGGCCCTTGACGGTGCCATCTGTCTCCTGATCAGGTCTCATTGGCTCGGGCTTCTCCCTCCTGCAGTTCCTTTCCGCGCCGCTAACAGGGGCTGCCTCGGACTGCGTGGGCAGGCGGCCCATGATGCTGCTGTCTCTGGTGCGTAAGGACTGTCCGCAGGGGGCAGGCCGGCCGGGCAGTGGGGCACAACTGTGGTTCTTCCTGCTCCTGTGGCTGAATTTGCAGCACTGGGAACACAGGTGGCCCTTGCCCGTCCCCACAGGTGGGCCTGGCCACTTCCTACGCTGTGTGGGCTGCCTCTCGGAGCTTCGCGGCCTTCTTGGTCTCTAGGGTGATTGGGGGCATCAGCAAAGGGAATGTCAGTCTCTCCACAGCCATCGTTGCTGACCTGGGTTCGCCATCGGCCTATTGCCAGGGCATGGTGAGTGTGTACCAGGCCTGCCTGGGGACGCCCAGGCCTTCAGTACCTACTCATGTGGTATTCTTCCCAGGCAGTCATTGGGGTGGCCTTCTCCCTGGCCTTCACACTGGGTCCCATGCTTGGCGCCTCCCTGCCTGTGGAGACGGCGCCCTGGCTCAGCCTGCTCTTCGCAATGTCGGACCTATTCTTCATCTTCTGCCTTCTTCCAGAAACCCTGCCCCCGGAGAAGCGGGTAGGGCTGGGGCAGGATTGACAGGCATGGGGTCCCCCAAGTGTTGGCTGTGGGGAGGTGGGCTGCCTCCTGTTGTCTAGAAGCTTGGCCTCTTCTCCCCTGAGTCCCTGTCCCGGCCACATGCCCCAGCCTCCCCAACCCTCCTACAGGCACCCTCTGTCACCCTCGGCCTCCGCACAGCTACCAGCCTGCTCAGCCCCCTCGCACTGCTCCAGTTCGAAGCTGTTGCCTGTGGCCAGGACCCCCCTAGCCGAGACAGTAAGGAGTCCACAGCCCCTTGCAGCCCTCGCTCCCTCATCTACCCAGAGGGCCCCAGCCCACCTGCACCCCCATGCTCTGTAGGGCTCTGCAGCCTTCGCCGCCTGGGCCTGGTCTACTTCCTCTACCTCTTCTTGTTCTCGGGTCTGGAGTACATCTTGAGCTTCCTGGTACACCAGCGCTTCCAGTTCACCAGGTGGGTCCTCAGGGACACCTGGCCTTGCCCCTGGGCCCATGCTAGGGAGCCCCTACCAGGCACCCATCCCCAGGCAGTTGCATCAGTGGTCCATGGACTCTACTATCTGCCTCACAGCCTACAGCAGGGCAAGATGTTCTTCTTCATCGGTCTCACCATGGCCACTGTCCAGGGTGCCTACGCCCGGCGGATCCACCCTGGCAAAGAAGTCACAGCCGTGACATGGGTAGGGCTCCCTCTGCGGCAGGCAGCAGGTAGTGCCCCAGGCAGGCCTGGGTGTTGGCCGGGATCTAAAGCCACTGTGCCCCCACAGGCTATGCTGCTGCTGGTGCCAGCCTTCCTCCTCATCGGCTGGGGCAGCTCGCTGCCCACACTGGGGCTGGGGCTGTTGCTATACTCCTTTGGTGAGTGCTTCATGGGTGGGAAGGGACACCAGCAGCTCTGGCCTGATGGCTTCTTTCATGTTCTCATAGCAGCTGCAGTTGTGGTACCCTGCCTGTCCTCCATGGTAGCCAGCTATGGTGAGCACCTCCCTTCAAGAGACCACCTACCTGGCTGGCTGGCTGGGAGGTGAAAAGCACCCATGGTACCTGACAGGGTTTCCCTGCAGGCTCACCGGGGCAGAAGGGCACAGTCATGGGCACGCTTCGGAGCCTGGGTTCCTTGGGCAGGGCAGTAGGGCCCATGGTGGCCGCCTCAGGTAAGGGCCTGGATCAGCAGAGGACATGCTGTCCCATCCCCCACCCCGCCACCCCATGTCCTTGTGGTCACGTGGACACGGACTGGGCTCACCCTCTCCCCCCACAGTGTACTGGCTGGCTGGAGCCCAGGCTTGCTTTACCATGTGTTCGGGGCTCTTCCTGCTCCCCGTCCTCCTCCTGCAGAAGTTGAGGCACCCAGCACCAGGGCTCAAGGCTGAGTAGCCAGAGTGCTGCAAGCCCAGTCGGGACCATCGGGATGACTCCCCACTGCCTAAGACCCATACCCTCACCACTCATTCCACTCTGCTCCACTCCTTGTGAGGCACTGGCAGGAAATCTGGGCTGTGGCCCTGGGTGCCTTGCCCTGCCGGCCTTACCGCTCCAGGCCCGAGTGGTTCAATGACAAGGCCTTTGGGCTTTGTGCATGTTCTGCCTCAGTGGCTCAGGCCCTGGGCCAAGCTTCCAAATGACAAATAAAGCAGCTATTTTGTACCAGCGCACTCTCTCCAATAGCTCTGCCCTGCCACATAACCCCATAACCTGTAGGGTTCCCCCCCCCCCTGCAGGCCAAAGCCAAGCACAGCACTGGGTTCCCCTGCAGCAGAGGGCAGCGCCACCTACAGCCCCAGGCAGGGATCAGGCCCTGGACGTGGGATGGGCCTGAGGCTGTGGCCCTCCCTACCCTCCTCTGCTGAGCCCAGGCCCAGGATGGACCTCCAGCCCTGTGACTGACTGGCAGCTCCCAGATACTATGGATTCCAGGGAGGAAGAATAGGTGTCTGATAGAACATCTAGCTGAGAAATCGGCACACAGCGTTGTTTGTACTGGAACATGAGACACATTTTGGAAAACGTACTTTTAGGACACAAGTTTTTTTGTTTTTGTTTTTAGATCAGAATATATTTATTGGGGGAAAAAGTTTCTGTCTGAGAGAGGGACAGAAGGGGGACCCAAGTATGTTGTCCCTAGAGGCAAAGGTATTTGAAAACTGTTAAAAGAGGCAAAGAAACTGCTTAAAGAGTTTTATTTGTGAATAAAACATGTTACAATGCAGAAAGAACATCCAGGACCTGTCCTCCAAGTCTGGTCCGTGTATGCAACTATATTTCATGTTGTAATACAAAGAATTAGACTACAAAAGTGAAAATTAAGGTCATTGCATATGTGGGACACAGGAAAGGCAGGAGTGAGAGAGGAAGAGTCCAGGAGAGGCAGGGAGCTTCCTACCACCACAGCAGTGCACTGAGACTATGTTCAGCCTGAAGCCAGCTCAGCTCCACCTGGTGTAGGCAGGAGCCACGCTGAGACCTGAGCCTGCCTGTGGCACCCTCTCTTGAGGGCTGTCCTCTGGAGTGCATCAGGAGCCCCACAGGTTTCCCCACTTGACAGAACAGCACATGGAAGGCCCTCAAACAGGTCATGACCTCCCCCAGCTGACAGCTATTTGTACTAATGGGAAGGTCCCAGCACTATCAGGGGGAGAAGGTGTAGGCTCCACAAGATGGCACCATGCAGGGTGGGGCACCAGGAACAACTTCCAAAACGAGTGCCCTCAGGCTGAGGTAAAGTAGGGACAGTCCCCACTCCATTCCTAAACCCCCAAACCAGGTGACCAGTGCTCCACTGAAGTCTGCCATGGGCTCTAGAGAGAAAGCTTACACAACACAGCCTGTTCATACTCAGTCAGAAAGGCTAAATGGCAAACTTGCTGAAAGAAAATTCCAGAAAGGACTCTTCCCTCCTGTAATCCCTCCTCTATGACAGGAAGCCAGGGACCAGTGAGCAAGGTCCCTGGGAGCTCTTGAATCTGGTTTTAGTCAGGGTCACCAGTGAGACCATGCATAGCGTGCTGAGTGCACGTGGGCCATCCTGACACTGGGCCCAGCTCTGCAGGTAGCCATGGGACCAGGCCACAGTGGGCATGCGAGAGCATCCACAGGATGGGGCCATGTGCAGGATAAAGGGGTCACTGAGCCAACAAAAGCCATGAGTCAGATTCCATCACCTGAGACACCTGGGCTGGAGAGCCAAGCAAGGACAGGATGCAGAAGGGCACAAAGAGGAGTAAGGGTCAGGCTCAGGAGGTCACACCTGTGACCAGAGGAACCGAGGCCTCTGGGACCTGCCACCAACACCATGATGGATATCCCCCTTGGGAGAACACATCTCAGCACTGAGCGGAAGCTCCCAGGCTGAGGGACACTCACAGCATGGCTCTGCAGGGGCTGGTTGCATGGGATGGGGCTCTAGCTATGTGGGTGCTTGGATTTTTGCATTCCGTTACACAAAAAGACAGAACAGGACACATAATCAGGACGCTGGTAGAGCCAGAGTCACTTCAGACAGGACACGTGGTTTGCAGGGGGCCTTCAGGAATCACGCTTCTTGCTCTTCTTTAGGAAGGAGGGTGTGCGGAACTTCTTCTTCTTCTTGGACGGGGACTTGCCTGGGGACCCATCGCTGCCAGGGTCTGCAGCAGACCCCTCCTCGGCAGCCGGGGCTGCCTCTTCAGCCACTGGGGCCGAGGCTGGCTCTGGCTCTGGCTCTGGCTCTGGCGCAGCAGGGGCCACTGCCTCCTCCTCCACTGGTGGGAAGCCCAGTGTTTCTGAAGGCTCGTCAGGGGACAGGTCGGGGAGTGTGGGCTTGAAGGTGGCAGCATCACTGTCATCTACAGAGGGCGGCTCCTGCGGGCGGTCTGGTGGTGGGGGTGGAATATGATCAGAGCTAATAGCCTGGCAGGGGAGCTGGCCCCAGAGCTGCCATTGTGCTGTTCGATGGTTCTGAGGCAAGCCACCCTGCCTAGGGTCTCTACATGAGGACTGCAGAGAGCTGTTACAAAACACACACTCAACCGGGCACACTAGTGAGCACCCACACAGGAAACACTTTGCTCAGGTATTAGTGGTTGTGACCTTCAGCCTACATCTGGCCCTGTGGCAGCTGGTGTCCCCAGGGCAGCTGCAGAGCTGTTAAACAAGGATGGGGAGAAGGAAGGGCCGGGGGCCAAGAGCAACCTGCACTTGGGGTTGTCTGCACTGGCAGACAAGGGACCTGTCTCCCCCAGCCCTGGGAACACCAGTGTTGGAGTTAAGTTCTAAACCATCCAGAGTTGCTTGCGACTGGCACATTAGGCAACACCAAATCATTTAGTACTTAAATTCAACCAGCCATCAGCACAGGAGTGGCTGGGCTAGGCACAGATTCCAACCAGCCTGGCTGCAGGCATGCCAGCTTCAAGCTCTCACTGCTGCCATGTAGGGGAGCTGGAAGAACCCCTGATGGCCCTGCACATGGATCTCTACTGGTAACTCAGGACCATGTTTGGAGGAGAGTGCTATGCACACCATCCCACCCTGGTCAAGCTCAGGAAAACTGAAGTCATCTGACAAAATGTCATTTTTCCTTTTTTCTTTCTGGCAGCACTAGGGTTTAACCCAGGGCTTTGCAGTGAGCTGTGTTCCCAGATCCTTCTCTTTTTTTAGGCAGGGTTTTGCTAATTCACTGGACTGCCTAGGCTGGGCTTGAATTTAGGAGCCCACTGGCTCAGCCTTCCAAGTGCTGGGATTATAGGTGTGCTTCACCACATCTGGCTTCACATTTCTTAAAAAGCATTAGTGTTACTTTCAGCCCACTTCAAAGTACCAGTCTCCTTTAGGCACAGGTCTAAGCCATCTAATACATTAGTGGCAGAACCTACTTAGCTGGAACCAGCCCACATGTACATCCAACCCAATCAGACAAAACCTTTACATCACACATTTCTAAGCGATGCCTAAAGGCTGAGCCTGAGAGCTTCCTGCAGGCCAAAGAGCACTGGGCACAGGTGCTCAGCTACTCCAGTGGAGGCCCCATATGGACAGGTATAAAAAAGAAGGCCTCTGTGTTTGTTCTAAACAAACAGAAAACAAAGCTGCAGAAACAAAGCGGCAGAGAACGAGCAGAGCACGGGGCAGGGAAGGGGAGCATGGGCCAGGCGTGGCAGTACTTACTAGGGTAACAGGTACTCTTTAGCACATCCATCTCCTGCTGCAAGGCGGCCACGAGAGAGAAAAGCACAAGTAGAGAATCTATGCATTGTCATAGCCACTGGGTTACACTACGGGGCCGAGCCATTCTTGGGGAGCACAGAATGGGGAGACATGGGTGGACGAGACCAAGGGACAGACGTGCTGAACACACACCAAGAGCAGCTGGGGCTCTTAGTGCACCACAGAGCAGCATGTCACAGGTCTTGCAACCACATGAAAGACGGTGTCGCCTCCACATAGGACGGACAAGAAGTGTGCAAGCAACGGGTCACACAGACACCAGATGTGAAGGCAGGTCCACTGCTAAGGTCTGCCATTCCTTGGGGTCACCACACCCCACTCTGGGGCCTCACATTACTCAGGGCAGAGCAGAATAGCAACGAGGCTGGGACTCAGCCAGGGCCTTCAGGGCCACCTGAGGCTCTGGCTGGAATGCAAATGCATACCCTGTACTCACATTACAGAACAGTGAGCAGTGTGCTGCCAGCAGTGCACCCTCCCTCCTAGGGGCTCCATGTGCCCAGAGCTCACCTTCCTCCAGCTTGACAGGGGTACTGGGAGGGGTGTGAGGCACGGCCGACTGGTCTGGAGGACTCTTGTCTTTCTGTTCTCTAGAGTTGTCCAGAGTTTCTGCAGATGCACACAAAGGGGAAAGAACATGTAGCACTTGAGACTAGGGACAGCCTTGACCCTAAATGCGCCTGAACACCAGGCATGGGTGACTGGGTCCCCAGCAATGGGGTTGAGCTGAAGGAGGTCCCAGGGCTGTACCTTCCTCTCCACGCCCCCTGCCCATCCTGCACACAGGGTAGGTACAGCTTACCACAGGCCCAGAAGCACAGCTTGGGGTCTGAAACCAAGAGCCAAAGAAACCTCTCCTCCTCTCCCCTGTGGTCTCAGGGACACAGAGCTGCCAGACACCCTCCTTGGGCAGCACCTGGCCAGGGCGCATCCAGAGCAGGATAGGCTCCTGGTGCATCTCAGCCTTCCCATAGCACTCTCTGTAGAGGTCGGGCCAGGACCAAGCAGCAGGCCTGAGTTCCTGAACTCTCAGCCAAACCCTACTGCTCCTGGTACAACTCCTGTCACTCCTACTCTCCTTCAAGGGATCTGCCCTGGGGAACCCCTGTGCTTGCTATCCCCATGATTACCCCTCAGCCTACCCCATTCTCCAGTTTGTTGCTAAATAAGGCAAGTTTTCTATCAAAATTTAGGCGTGACAACTCTTATCCTTTTATTTAAAATATGCTGAGATACAGACCAGAGCAGGAAAGGCAGGGAGAGACACTCTGGGTCCAGAACATTCTAAGCAGCCAGGCATATAATGCCTATAATCCCAGCACTGGGGAGGCTGAGGCAGGATGATCCACACAAGTTTGACACCGCCTGGGCTACACACTGAGTTCAAGGCCAGCATGAATTAAGAGTAAGACTCTGGGACTCAGAGTCTCAAAAAAGAAAAAAAAAATTCAAGTCCATTTCTCATACTGGAAAACAGGTATCATAATAACACTAATTAAAAAGAAAAAAACAACTCTTTTCAATGACAATGTTTCTGTTATCAGCTCAGGATCTCCAGAACCTCAGCTCTCAGGTTAAGTTCTTGGAGCAAAGGCCAGCCACACCTGCACATCACCTCCATGGGGACATAAATGGCGTTGAGGCCTTCAGCAAAACAAGGTGCTGACCTCTAGCACAGTGGGGAGGACACCTAGCAGAGGGGAGGACCCAGTCTGATCTCAGGATCACAAGAAAACAATACCCAGGCAGGCTTCCCACTAGTCCAGATGAGTGACTTCTCCTTGCTGTTCCTTTGGCTCCACTGGATAGCAGTCAGTCAGAAGGACCAGCATCCAGCCCTGCTTGAGCAGTGAGCACAGAACTCTGGGCAGAAGCCCTCAACTCTTTTCTATTTTCTTGAGACAGACCTCACTATGCAGTTCAGCCTGGCCTTGAACTCGCAGTGATCCTCCTGCTTCAGCCTCCCAAGTGCTGGCATTACATGCATGCACCACCACATCCAGCTTTGACTGTTTTCTGATGATATCCGCAATGCTCAGAAGGCCCTGCTTGAAACTCCTCTGGCTCCAGTTCCCACATGAGGCCCTGCCAGCCAGTGCCCTTCTCAAGTGCGAAGAGTGACAACTCCTTCCACCTGCCCAGCTTCTAACAAGATACAAGATTTGGCCCTGCCCATAGCCATTCTTGCACAAACATGCCCCCAATCTGCTCCGCTCTCCTGGGGCTGTGCCGGCTGGTGCTCACCTTCACATTCTGCACCCTTCTGCTTCCGCTCCACCTCCCTGCGGTACTCCTCCAGCTCACGGTCAGTGAGCGCATGGAAGGGGTTGGGGCCTGCAGTGCTCACGATGACATGTGGCTGATACTCCTTTTCAATGATGGCCTTGGAAGCAGTTACCAGCTCCCCCTGTAGATGACAAGAGCGGTGTAGTCTGGAGCAGCCTGGCCAGAAAGGATTCTCCCTCTTCCCAGGCAGGCTGTAGGCAGGAGCAGGCCTTTAGGGAGCAAACAGAGGCCCCAAACTACACAGCTGGGGCCCAAAGGATAAGCGGAGCTGCAGCCTTCAGTGGCAGAAGACAAAAAACAGCTCAGTATCACACAACAGGCAAAGAAACCCTACCAAACCCTCGTATCTGAAAGCACAAATGGTGCAGATGCACAGCACAGAGGGGCCTTCCCCCTCTGTCCCATCCCTCTGATGTCAGACAGTGCCACAGTAAGCAGTGCCTATGTGTCCTGGGTGACACCAGCTCCTGAACACAGACATCCTGGAATAAAATGCCCCACACACTGAGATCTGTCTGAGGATTTAGAAAACTGCCAGAATCTGCAGAACAAAAGCAGTGAGCAAAACAACCAACTAAGCATCTCAGTTAAGTCCACAAAAGGGCACAGGGAGTAACAGAGCACCAGCAGGTGAGCACAGAGGCTGCCACAGCCTGCACAGGCAACTCAGCCACCTGGGCTGGGGGAAGGAAGTGCCCTCAGGTGGTCTGCAGCCACAGCTTTACACACACCAGGTCTTCATAAGTGCTTCCAGGCAGGAAAGAAGACAGGAGAGCCCCAGACTACAGAGCCACCTCCATGCCCTCCTCTCCCAGAGTGGCCCACACTGCCATGGCCCCTCAGCTGCACATCACTACACAGCACATAGCCCTGCACCTGACCAGCGACACAGCTGCTATGAGAAGGGAGGGATCTGCGGGACTCCTGGCCAAGGACACCTTCCAACTAGCCCGACCTGAGGCCACCTGAATCACTGGGAAACAGCCCTACCACAAAAAGGATAGCACCAGTGGCTCTGCCAGGAGATGCCCAGTCCTATTCAGAGGCCTGGGCTTATGACCAGGAAGAGGATTCTGCCAGGCTCCCACTGGCCAAGGTCTCCTCACAAGATGGCACTCTGTAAATGGACCTCATCCTGCTGTCACTGACAATAAAATGAGGTGATAAGAGGCTTGCAGGGCCTCAACTCTTTTAAATTAAATATGCAAAATTAGTTTTAAAAAAATGTCAACAATCTCCTGTTACTGAGCCATCAGGGCCTTTTTCAGAGCTTGCTCTGCATTGATTTGTTTGTTTTACTGATGGAACTCAGGCCTCATGCAGGCTGGGCAGGTCCCTGCCACCAAGCTACAATTCAGCCCTTTAACCATTTCAAGACAAGGCCTTACTTGCTAAATTGTCCTGGCTAGCCTCAAACCCGAGATCCTCCCATGTTCCCAGGAGCTCAGGCTTGTGCCACCACATGTGGGTCATTCCCAGCTTGATGTCCCAGAGGACAAGCAGGACTTGCATGCTGGGACAGTTCAACAAGCAGCACCCAGGGTCCTTCAATGGCAGACACTCCAACCAGACACCTTGGCAAGGCCTGCTGTGAGCAGATGCAGAGGAGAGGGCGGGCCTGCAAAGCAGAGCAGGCTGGGGGTCAGAGTGGAGGGCAACCCATCCCTCCTCCACAAAGGCTTCTTCCAAGCTGGGCATGGTGGCCCATGCCTGTAATCCCAGCACTCGGGAGGCTGAGGCAGGAGGATTGTTGTGAGTTCAAGACCAGCCTGAGCTACAAAGTGAGCTTAAGACCAGCCTGAACTGAATAGTGAGACCCTGTCTCAAAAAGACAAAGGCTTCTTCCTCCTGGTCCCCTGCCAAAGACTTCAAGCAACACAGATGCCTGAAAAGCACTTCTGTATCTAACTAACCCAGCAAGACTTTGTCACAAGCAAGAAATAAAAGACTGAGGCTACAGCTCAGGGCAAAGGAGGAGGAGAAGGTAGGGAAGGGGAAAGAGAGGGGAGGGAGGGGAGGACAGGGGAAAGGGGGGGAGCTTTTCTAAGGAAGAGATGCACAGCTGGGGCGCTACTCACAAGATCAGAAAGCCTGTGAGTAAGCTGGGCTCACTGCACCACTGCACTTCTCCCATACTGCATGATGGGCACAACGGGATCCAGAGTCCCTCCCTGGGTGACAGTGTGCAGCTGACCTACCTCACAGGATCTTCTCAGATCAGGTAATTCACAGACAGTAAGAGCCGGGGCAGCAGGGTTCTCAGGATTTGCGCAGAGCCATGTATGAGCCCAGCAGCACAGAGCTTTCACCCCTCTGGCCCTTTCAATGGGTAGGTCACCCTGCACACTTCCACTATGGGCACTGAAGGCCCAGGGTATCGCTCCACATGGCCCCCACTCACACAGGCTGGTGGGCAGAAGCAGGAACCTCCATGTCCACCATGTAATGAGTTAATGTAAAAAATTACTCTGCTCAACTTTCTGTGACCCTGCTTCCTTGTAAGACAGCAAGGAGGCTTGGTGTACCATTGATAAATCATCAACAGACTGGGAGTTCCCCAAACAGACCTACAAAATAAAGTAAAGGTCAAAGTATTTCTAACTGTACAAAATAACTAAGGTATTGCTAACCAACTGGAAAGCATTGCTGTGGTAGTCAAGACCAAGCATATGCAGATGTATGTTAAACAGGAACTAAACAATGCTCCCAGAAAGAATGTATGTTGAGTAATGATTACACTGTCCCTCAAGGTACTGTTCTGTGTTAAATGACGACTTTGTTTGCCAAACAGGATGCAGTTTCTAACTTTAAAACCTCTGTACTTCTAAGGTTCCTTGCCATTTGTCCTTTCCTGCATGAGGATGGTCAAGCAGTCCAAGGCCCAGTAATAAAGGCTCATAAATTTTAATATTGGATTCTGGTCTGGTATATATATATATATATATATATATATATATATATATATATATATATATATATATCTTTTTTTTTCCCCAGAACCAGGGATTGAACTCAGGCTTATTCCACTGAGCCATCTCCCCGGCCATGGTTTCCATATTGAGAACCCATAACACACTGCAGGAGTGTTTAGGACAGCCCAGTTCTTGGCTCCAGTGGAAACCCTGGCTGCTGGACAGTAGTGCCATGCTTCCCAAGGAGCAAGACTGTCTGTACCTGGAGGCTCACCTAAAAGGAGGGGAACATATAACAGCAGTACAACTTCAGCAGAGGACGCCCAAAATACACTCTCACCCTAAAAGTGAAAAATGTGTAGTCAATGCGCAACAGAGACCAAAATGCAAATGCTAACTTAAGAAGTAGAGAAGTATAGAACACAAAGCTAGGGAAAGATTTATACATAAAGTAGGAGTGGGGCACAGGGAAGCTCTCCTGGCTATGCCAATCTCTGGGTCTCATCCCCAGCACTGCAGATAAAATAACCATGTACAAGGCACCAACGCCTCCTCACCTGGAACCAGTGTGGTTTATGCTCTGCCCAGTGCAGGCACAGAGAACATGCGCACAGATGGTGGGGACCCTTCGTCTATTCATGAAACAGCCAGGGGACTGACACACCCACATCTAAACACCTCTGGTTTAGAGCAAAGCCCACCAAAACACAACCTATGTATGACACAACCAGCCGGCCACAGACAAGATCCACCAAACACCCTGCGGTGCTGAAGAGTGCTCTGCAGCACACAAATAGCACCTGGACTTACAGCCACATGCTGCCATGCACCCGAAGTGACAGTGACCACAGTAGTTTGCAGCTCAAGGCACCAATACCAATGACAATGACACACTGACAAGGAAGAGTGTATACCTTCCTGCCTTTTTGGAGAAGCTACTCCAAGAATGGTAGTGGGAAGGAAATTCTAAGACCCAGGAGAAAAGGGACCCACTGAATTAAGATAAAAATATGCAAAATAATGTACTGAGCAGGAGTTCCAGGCAAGACCTGCTTCTAGCTCCACCCAGTGAAGTGTGGCCCTGCATCCCATGGAAGGTGTGGAAGAGATGCAGTGGAGCAGCACCTTTAGCACCCTCTGGACACTCACCAACACCCCTATAACATGCAGCCAGAAGCACCCTGCTTGGATGTGCTAGGCATGCATGCACACAGAGAAGCTTCAGGCTGGGCTTTGAAAGGTCCTTGAGTCCCCCGGCCTCACCCCCGCCCGCAACATTCAAGAAAATTATCTGTGGGCTTTCTTCTTGGCTTGTGTGGCAGTACTGGGCCTCATTCCATAACTGAGCTGCACCTGCAGCCTTTTTTATGTTTTGGTTTGAGGTAGGCTGCATGAATTTGCCCAGGCTGGCTTCAAACCTCTGATTCTCCTGCCTCAGTCTCCAGAGAAGCTGGGAATACAGGTGTATACCACCCTTTCTGGCTCAGGTGTTTTTTTTTTTTTTTTTTTTAATAAATGCATTTTTATCACAGGGGAACGAACATGGTCTTGTTTTATTTCTCATTCCTCTGAAATAACATCGTTCAATGACACAGCCTCCAACTGCTGCTCAGGTTAACTCTGCAGCCCAAAGGACTTCCAAAGTGCTACATCATGTACACTGGCCATTCCTCAGTAACAACTTCTAATGCTGCAAATTGCTAATGTATCTCATATCAAATGGTTTAGTGTACACAGGCAGAACAGAACTTTCTAGACACCTTCATTGTTAACTCTGAGATTCCTTGTGAGGTACATAACTGAGAGGGCCTGAGAGGGTGGCAGATGGAGAGCAGGGGGAAGAAAAGAGCACCGCGCGCCAAAAGGAAGTGAGGACAGGGCAGTGAGTACCTTTCTAAAAGAGAGAGACTTAGCAGGACTAAAGGTCTGCTCTGTAAGCTCGAGCCCTTCGATAGTTTCCGTACAGTCAGAGAGGGGTGCGTCCTGCAACAGTAAACTCAGTCACCAGAGCACACCAGGCCCAGCCTTGGAAATATCACCTGAGAGCACAGGAGGAAGCCAGCTACAAGCATGCAGCAGGGATATCAACAGTAAGGGTGGCGTGATGGCGGCAGTGCGTGCAGACACTGAACACAAAACTAGGACTCTAGCTGGCCAAGTTCAGAAAATGCAACACCACTTGTCCACCCAAGGAGTCAGGAAAGCACCAGTGGCACCATGAGAATCAGAGATAACTACTTACACATTATCTTCACCATGCCCCAGGGACCTTCCATAGAAATGCATGTGAATGTGGGACACACTAACAGGCGCCCACCCTGATGACCCAAGCAGCATTTGTTACAGACATGAGTATGATTCACCAAACCAAACCCATCTCCTAGTGCTTCTGCAGCCCCCAAAGCTGGCAGTATGTGCCCCATGGGGATGCATGCACTGCCAGGTGCAGGGCTGGGGGTGGGGGCCGTCCTCTGCATGCTCTGCTCAGCTAGGACGCCAGGGAAGGGGCTGGGCTGGGCTGTCACAAAGGTTCTCAACAAAGGTAACTGGCTGCCTAGTATATACTCACCTTAAAGGCTATGCTCACTCAAGTTCAGAACAACTTTGGAGCAGGTGGTCAGTCGCCACCCACTAAGGCCAGAGCCCTTCTGAGCGCTCACCTGGACAAGGCTCCTGTCCATGACCACACCACAAAGAACCTGGGACTGGGGACCAGCCGTCTTAATGTCCTGCAAGTTCTGCTCTCGGATCTGAGGAAGAAGGGGGAGACACACACATGAACAGCACAGAGGAGCCACATTGCTGTTTTTTGCAGGCCTGCACTGGCACCTCTGTGCAACCCAGGAAAGTAGGGCAGCCTGTCCAACATGCTGGTGTCCTGTCAGCAGGTGGGGACCCTGACAGGGAACAAGTCCCTCACCGTACTACCTTTGGGGGAATTACTGGCTACGCACCCAGTATTTAGGGACACCACAAACACGCATGGAACACATGTCCCAACATAGCTGCAGCTGTAAGTGCAGGGCAGCACCAGGTCAAGAGTCTGTACTCACACACAGGGTTAAGAAAAGGCTTCAACTCCTCTGCGAGAAGCCAGCACACCTCCCACCCCCACTCCATTCCCATCACGAGGACAGCAGGACCCACCTTGTTCCTCATCTCCTGGACCTCTTTGGGGTTAGTGTTCAATGGAACAAACAGGTTAGGGACAGCAGAGGTGGAAGTTCTATGTCCATCCTCCTTAGTCCACTGTAATTTCAAGAACAGTTGAAAAGTCAGGATTATGACAACAATAAGCAACATCATAGCATCCACTGTCCAATCCATGTCACATCTGGTCATGCAGAGAACAACACAGAGAGGACTGAACCAATGACCACATGTCCTTGGTCACTTAGAAGGTCACCACGAGTGTGGGATGTGGCCAAGTGAAAATCAGTGAATGGCAGGAGTCACAGTCATGGCTGGGAAAGGTTCACTTCAACAGTCTGGTGGAAATCTGGAGCTCAATATGGCCCAACATGAGAGCCTAGCCCCATTACCCTTGGGCAAGCTAAGGGAGCCCCTCTGAGACCATTGGTTCACCACCCTGAGAGTCACCCAACACCAAAGCCAACTGGAAGCATGAGATGACAGGATCATGAGAAGCAATGTAACGCTACTGCCTGGGAAGGGAAGTTGGGACTGTGGGGCAAGAGTGGGCATCACCAAAGTTTCACACTGAAATAAATGAGGGCATTAGGATGCACGGCTTACATAACACTTTGACCCAAAAACTTATTGCACTCATTTGGTGATGTCAAATATTTTAGATAACAGAATGCTTTCAGTGTTACCAAGTACCCCAACCCCCCCACCCCCGAAGCACTTCATGAGGCCTTAAAGGCTGTTTTAGGTATCAGTGCATATCCTCAGCGTGCTAAGCCTTCTACACAGAACAATGCTTTTGGATCTCCAATTGAATCTGAGAGTTTTAGTCAAATTCTCTTTAGGCATGAGTAAGCACTGAAGATTAAAACAAGCCATCCTAGAGAGCAAGGGCTCTCCGCCTTTCAGTACACCTTCCAGAGGCAGCGGAGAGCCATCAACCATGGGACTTTCAAGGAAGCAACGCAACTTCAGATGCCGAGCCACTGCGGGGAGTGAGGAATGGGCATGGAGCTGCGGGTACTCACTGATGGCCATCTTCTCAGAAAAAACAATTCCGGCATTTTATTAAAAATAACTTTTAGTCAAACATGAAAACAGCCACCTCAGAAGTAGGAACACATTTTAAAAATGAGTAAGAATCAGTATAAATTAAAAATATACCAACCTGGAAGCACTGCATGGAATCTGAGTTACTCCAGAACAGTAAGGAGACAGGGAGAGATGCTGAACACAGCCCTCACGGGGCACACAGACCTACATGCCAAAGAACTGGGTGTCTGCCAGGCTAAGTTACAGAGCTCAACACTGCACTGTGTGCACCGGAAAGGCGATTGGGCAAGGTACAGGACGCTGACAGCCCCAACCGGGCTTTGTCTGTTCCTCTCTCTTCAACAGGTAAAACAAATGAAAAAAGGGAGGGAGCAGGCCACACCTCCTTGCCCTGATGCTGCACAGGGACACCAAGGCTCTCACCACTGTGGACCAGGAAGCACCAGAGCCACCTGAGAGAAGTAAACCTTTTGCTTTTCTTTTTTATGTCTATAAAATAAAGGCACTGTTACAAGGCAAAAGCTCGCTGTCTGCTTGGCCACTGCTCAAGAACACTGGGCTGCTGAGCTCCTGGGGAGCCTGGGCTGTGGGAAAGGGCCTTGCCTACAGACCCATCAAGACCTGTTCTCTGAGAGCCACAGGCCCTGTGCGGCATGGGCACTGATGGGCCGGCAGTGCCATGGCCGGTGCCTGCAGATGGCCTCCAGTACACTTGGGTCATGCCGCACCCAGAGGAGCCAAAGACTCGCCTCCACGGCCATCTACTCACATGCAACAGTCCATGCAGAGAGCAGCTGGCATGAGCATTCGGAGGCTTTGGGACAGGGCAGGGAACAACATAGAAAGAGGTCAGGGCCAAAGGAGAGCAGACTGGGGCAGCAGGAGGGAAAACTGCTTAAGACAACACTAGCAACAAGAGGACATCAGAGCCACTGAAGCTCACAACACCCAGGCATCAGATCTGGGACTGAGCAGCCTGCTCAAGCAGGAAAAACCAGAGTGCTCAGACATGACTCAGTACCAGTACCAAGCACTCTACAATGGGGTTAAAGAGCATGAGTTTGTGAGTACTTTTGTAATGTGTAAAGACAGCCTGCGGGAGTGAGCAGAAAAGAAGCTGCATCTTAAGCAGTTTCACGTGGACAGCATTACTTAGATTTTGGCTAGGGCATGAAGTGGACTTGGGTTCAGAGGAAAATGATTTAGTGAGAAGAGGCTGGCAGGTCCAGCCATGGGGCCAGGTCCCAAAGCCTCCGAAGCCCCAGCTGCCCGACTTGCTCTATGTCATCTAACTATGAACAGTAAGTAGGCACAGACCAAGCAGTTGGTAATACAGCTTGGCACGCAGACACCGGACGAGAGAGACTGCAGCAAGGGTTTCACGTGATCGTGTGTAATGTTCGTCCACACCTTAGTCTTCGACTTGGGACTGCTTCCATTCTGCCCTTCCTCAGAAGCTTCCTCAGCCCGGCCAGAGTTCAGCCACCTTGTCTTCTCCCGCTGCTGCTTCTGAAAACTGTGTCTGAGAGGGGAGCAAGTGCCCGAGTCACCGTCACTGGCGAAGGAGTAGCCTGTGACACTGGCAGGAACCTCCACATCACTGTATTTTTTAGATTTTTCTCTCAGAGCAGGGTATCGATAAGGGTAACCAGTTCTGTAGCCCTAGGAGACAGAGACAGGGAGGATAGTCAGCACTCCAGAGGGTAAACAGATTCACTTAGGAGCGTGCAAAGCCACACACACAGAAGAGAAGCTCAGCCTCACACCTAAGCACACCACCAGGGAAACTGGAGACAGAGTGTGTGTTTGCCATACTGATCATCCAACTTGGGTTATATCCCCAGACATCTTGTCTATTGGCTGGTTGTTTTAAGAGTCTCAGTATGCAGTTCAGGCTGGCTCAAATGCACAGTGATTCTCTTACCTTAGCTTCCCATGTGCTGGGACTATAGGAGTGTGCCACCATCCCTGGCTTCCCAGCCTTTAAATTTTTTTTTTTTTTTTTTTTTTTACTTTTTACGAGACTGGGATTGAACTCAAGGCCTTTGCACAGTCCCAGGCTTCTTTATACATTTTTTTTTTTTGGTAGAACCAGGGATTGAACTCAGGCCCTTGCGCTTACCAGGAAAGTGCTTATTCCACTGAGCCATCTCCCTAGCCCTTCTTTATACATTTTTTAAAAAGTCTTGCTAAGTTAACAGGTTGTTCAAGTGGGTCTAGAACCTCAGCCTCCCTAGATGCTAGGATTATAGCTATGCGCCCTTGTGCCCAGCTTGAAAGACAAGTTCTGATACATGTACAATGGACAGTTGTGTTCCTCTTGATGGAGCTAACCAGACATGACCCCTTATGCTTCCAACTGGCAGAACTCAGAGGTGGCAAAAGGCTATTGTACTTTAAGCCAAGCACTGTCCTATAAGTCTGAAGCAAGCTGCTACCAACACTACCCTGTAAAGAACTGGGTCCTCTGGAACCAATGACCCTGCCATGGAACCTTCTGATGAGAAAGCATTGGGCTGCAGTCCACACCCTATGCTCCAGCTGCAGCTCTGTGCCTCCCTGAGCCTACTGGGCTATGCCTGGACTCCCACCCCACAAAATCCAGCAAGAAATAAAGGGGGAAGCATAGTGACAGTGGCTTGCAGACACGTACTGGTCAAATGACCCAACACAATCTCCTAGTCACTCACAGCACTGTACCACGTATGACAAGAGGACCTGGGCACCCAAAGGAAACAGGGCTTGGGCAATGTGCAGTCCTCCCACTTCCAGGGCTCCACAGCCCCACCCCTAGCCAATATGAGGCACATCTGGAGCCCAGCTCCTAGGATGCTGAGGCAGGAGGGCTGCCAAAGACCAGGAGTTTAAGGCAAGCCTGAGCAATAAGAGACTGCAAATAGGAAAAATCACTCTCCCCCACAAAAACCAAGAAACATTCTTTCTCCCTTTTGGGTTCTACTTCTCTTTTGAGGGTCACTCCTTATTAATATACACAAAGAAAGCATTTTTTAGTTTCTGAAACTTTGCTGAGACAGGATGGTGTCATCACTAGGAATTTTCCATTGTGAGTATGATTTATATAATGGAAGAGAATGACTCAGCCCTAAAAAGGCCATCTCCAGTAACACAGTTCCTATTAACTCAACTCTCCACTTGCTGGGAGGCAGGACTTGGAGCTGGCTCTGTGACTGCAGGACCTAACCCCAGCCCAGGCCATCAGCTGACCCTGAGCACGTGGTATTCTTTAAACACCAGCACTTCAAGACTAGACTAGAGGTAATATTAAGACCTCTAATACTATATCAGCCTTACACTTAAAAACATGGGGAGGAAGGAGAGCTCAGTAGTAGAATATATGCTTAAGTATGTGCAAGGCCTTGGGCTCAGTACCCAGCAAGCAGCACACACACACATGCACATTCTATATACATGTGTAATGTGTGTACACTTGCTCTTTCCTAGACAAACTGAAATATCTTGTTTTGAGAATCAATTTAGCATTTCCTGTAGGCATAAATGTTAAATATGAAGTATTTCTTTTTTTTTCTTTTAATCTTTTATTTAGTATAGGGACCCACTATGCAGCTTGGCCGGCATGGCATGCGGTACCAGGGATCAAACCTGGGTCCTTGCATTTGCCAGGCAAACACTTAGACCCCCAAGCTATCTAACCAGCCTATTTCTTAGCATGGAATCATCACCTATTCTCTTCTACCCAACTCATTTATCAGCAAACATTAAATGCAGCAGATCAGACATTAAACTAAAACCTGGACTAGGATCGGTGCATGTTGTTGTTTATGTTGAACACACTATACAGCATTCTCATTTTTGTTTTCTGTTCTGTTGTTTTTGAGGCGGGATCTCACTATGTCATTCTATCCTTGAACTCACTATGTAGCCCAACCTGGATTCAAACTCATGACGATCCACCTGCCTCAGCTAGTGCTAGCAGGTGTGCACCACACCTGTCAGCCTTCTCATATTAGAAGTCACCTGTTCATACCTATGTACTCTGGAGAGTCTGCAGAAGGAATGTCTCTCATAGATCATTTATCTTCAACTTCCTGTCCTATTAAGCCTGTGACTGCTCCTGCCTCCATGTTCCTCTGCCCTGCTCAGAGATTACATGTGAGCTGCTCTTCCTGACTCTCATCTTCTTTCCCCTTCCTCTCATGACACTTCTTGGCAGAAATTCTGTAAAATGTTCAAGTCCTACAAGGAAGCAGCTATACATCTGGTATGCACCCCTCACCCTGGGTGACTTTCCTAAATGATACCTCCTTGGAACTCACCACACTGCAAATACTTCTTCTGTCTTTGTCTTTCCTGTTGGCATCTGCCCCTCCTACAGCTTTCCATAAGTGATACTTGCACTAGGCTCCCACCTCTGCCTCTGCAGCACTCACAAATAGAGCACCAGGACGCAGTTGTATCTGGGGTCTGCCCACTTCCTTTTCTGAGCCATAGTTCCTAAGGCATCTACATCTGGCAACATTAAGATGGGCACCAGAGTCACATCTTTTTTTTTTTTTTTTTTTTTTTTTTTGCGAAACTAGGGATTGAACTCAGGCCCTTGTGCTTTCCAAGCAAGCACCTATTCTACTGAGCCATCTCCCGGGCCCCATGAGAGAGCCACTTCTTTGGCAGGAATGGGAGCCCCTACAGGGCAGTTTACTCATACTATGTGTGGTCTGTGACTTCCAGGCCAGTGTTCTAATCAGGGCCTAGGGAAGTGATCTATGTAGGAGAGGCAAGCTCTGGAACACACATAAAGCTCCTTAGCAGTGCATCCTCCTGGCCCTCATGGCTGTGTCTGCACAGATGCATTCCTTCTCTCCCTTGGCCATTCAGGGTCCTGCCTGTCCCTGGAGGCCTTTTCCACCCTTCTGCAGAAAACTCTCTCCCTAATCTTTGCAAAGAAACAAAATCCCTCACTCCAACCTCTAACACAGACTACATCTAGCCAGGCACTGACAACACTTATGACCCCGTCTTAAGTACAATGGGAGCCAGTGGTCCGACCCTCTGGGCCATGCTAGACTGTGTCCCTATAGTACACAGCATGGCACCTGCCCCAAAGCAGATAGATGGCAAGGGCACACACTCAAGCCCCATGCATGCAGTGGAACTTACTAGCAGAACAGACCTACAGCTGCCTACTTGAGAACCCCTCTGCAGCTGGCTGTGATGCTGCCTGACAGCTGTCTGCTAACCCTGCAAAGCTTGCTCTAGCGCTCCTGTCCCCACCAAGCCCAAACATCTGATTACCTTAAAAAAAATAGGATAATGTACAAAACTGAGACCTCTCTATATTTTACCATGATTTAGCCTAGAAGTTAAAAAACCCTTCCAGGTACCCATGTCCTATGACGAATATAATTCTATATTATACACATATACTAATAAAAACTTAAGGGCTGGGGAGATAGCTCAGCAGTGTAAGCACATGCCTGGCAAGCAAAAGGACCTGGGGCCAATCCCTGGTACCACATGCAGTGCCAGCCCTACACTGAGCTGGCCACCAAAACCAGATGTGGTGGCACACACCTGTAATCCCAAAGGTGAGAAGCTGAAAAAGGAGGATCACTATGAGTCTGAACTGTATAGTAAGACACTATACCAAATAAATAAGTAAATGTTTTTAAAAAAATTCTAAATGTGCTTTGTGCTGTTTTTTTGTTTTTTATTTTTGATACAGGGTCTCACTATGCCATTCAGGTTGGCCTTCAACTCACTTTATAGTCCACGCTGGTCTTTTTTATATTTTATTTATTTATTTTTCCCCCATGCTGGTCTTGAACTCATAATAACCCTCCTGCCGCAGCCTCCCAAGTGTTGGGATTATAGGCGATCACCACACCAAGCTTTGCGATGATTTCTGAGGGTGAAATCACTTAGACAGACATGAAGGCGGCCATTCTGCTTGCTGTGAGGGCACCAACATCTGTGTCTTCACAATGAAAGTTCTGTTACCAGCTGGAGGCACCATTCTTACCAGATTATCCAGCATTCGCATGAGGGCTTCAAATTCCTGCTCCCCAATCTGCCACCTGGGAGGTGACCCACTGCCTTCTCCCTCTGGAGGTCCTGGCGAACGAGACTTGGCCTTGTACTTCCCAGGGTCCAGCAGAACTAAGTTGTCTGGTCCTCCTGAGCTGGCCAGAGTCCGAACCTTTTCCAAAACAAGCAAACATTGATGGCTTGAGTTCCAGAGATCAAAAGCATCAGATGACTGGGGGACACTTGGGCAGAAAGGTAGGTTTTAACAGAGAACAAGTCACTACAATATGGAAATAAAAACATAGGGCAGATGGTGACAGCCCCAATCATAATGTCATTTTCAGAATGTTTTCCTTAGCATGTCAAAAATATCAGGCACTCATACTTAGTACAGAATGGTAGAACAAAGTGCCCTTAGGGACCCCCAAGGTCTTGGAACCTCATGGCCCCACACATATAAGCCAGGCCAGAGCTGGAGGCTGGGATCAAGCAGAAGACACAGGACATGCCTCCACCTCTGTTCTTGCTTTTGTGAAAATCAAAGTAATATATAAGGCATATAACATATACAAGGTACATGATATAGGGCCTGGGACACATCAGTACCCCAAAAGTGCTAATCACAAAAGCCGGGTGTGGTGGTGCATGCCTGTAATCCCAGCACTCGGGAGGCTGAGGCAGGAGGATTGTTGTGAGTTCGAGACCAGCCTGAGCTACAAAGTGAGCTCAAGGCCAGCCTGAACTGCATAGTGAGACCCTGTCTCAAAAAGACAAAAAAAAAAAAAAAAGTGCTAATCACTTATATTATTTGAAAAAAAAAAAAAAAAAGAAATGAGAAGCCTCTTGTGACTTAAACCTGTTCCAGATGAGCCCAAACTCATGAGCTTGTCTCTAACAGGAAACTCTGGCACAAGCTCATTCCTGGAAACTGCACCAACCATGTGGCCATCACCTACCTGAATCTCACAGGCCACCACCAGGTTATGGATGTAGTAGAAGGCCTCCTCCACACTCTCTCCAACAGACACAAGCCCATGGTTCCGCAGAATAAGCACCTGCAGGGGAGCAGGGCACTCTGTGGAGCCAGCAAGCACACCAGCTTCCTCAGCTCCTCCATCCGTGAACTGCAAGCCCAGAAGAGGCCCCACTGACCTTGCTCGTAGGCCCCAGATTCTTCTGAATCAACACCTTCTCCTCCTCATCAACCAGAATGCCGTGATAGTCGTGATATGCCACTTCTCCAAGGGACAGAGCCTCTGGGGAGATCGGCAGGAGGCCACACTTCATTGCAGACACCTAGGGACCAAGCAGTCACCAGGAAGGAAGGAGGAGCCAGCATTAAACTGCAACCCAGGACAGGCAAGCACTTTCCTCACAGAATTACAAAATAGGGAAGTGTTTCATTTTGTTCCCTTCTTGGAATAACTGAAGCTGTGAACTTTTAAATATAAAGTGGACTCTAGGGCTCAGTATGCATAGCCAGCAGCACCTCAGAAGAAAGCCCATGGCCTCGGGCTTCCCATTGATCACACACACTGTGGAGGACTCAGGGACCCAGAGCATGACTCCATACAAGGAGTGATGACGAGTCCCAAAGACGTTACCAGTGCTTCAAGGATCTATGTGCTTCCCAGCTTAAATGCAGGTATGAGCAAAAGACCTGAAAATTAGTTAAAACCAAGGTATAGAAGTTTAGGACAAATAGCTCAGCAGATTAAAGCACCTGCAAGCAGGCCCTATCCCTGGGGCGTGCTGAGACAGCAATTGAGAGTGGGTGTGGTAGCGTGCACCTGTAACCCCAGCTCTTGGGAGGCTGTAAATAGGCAGATCACTGAGTCCAATCTAGTAGTAAGAACCTGAACACCCTGTAGCCCCTTCTCTAAAATACAAAAAAAAACAAGTTTAGGACAGCTATAATTTCTCAAACCAAAAAAAAAAAAAAAAAAAATCTAAAGGGCTCCATAGCTCTTCAAGTTTCCTGAAATCCTCCAAAGTTCTCCTTTAAATATGATAAACTGAGCAACTACTCTGAAAATAACAATATGCAATATAATAAACACTGTTAATTTCCTATCATCTTATTTTGAAATTCTGTATTGTTTTCATAGGTTTTTGTCCCCTTCCCTTTTTAAGAAAAAAAAAGTATTAGCCCTGGTAAATTTTAAAATATATTACATGGAGCTGGGCAAGATGGCACATGCCTGCAATCCCTCTGGGAGGCTGAAGCAGGAGGATAAGAAGTTCAAACCCACCCTGAGCAAATTGGTGACATTTATTTATTTATTTATTTGTTTGTTTTTGCGGAACCAGGGATTGAACTCAGGCCCTTGTGCTTGCCAGGGAAGTGCTTATTCCATCTCCTTGGCCCCTATTATTATTCAAAAACAATAATTTTAAAAAGGGGAGGTAGATATGTAGTTCAGTGCAACAGCCTTGGGTCAGAACCCAGTACCCAGTGCCATACCTATTATCTGTATGTAACTATATTCTTTTTTTAATCATTATTTTTTTTGTTTTTTGCAGAACCAGGGATCAAACTCAGGCCCTTGTGCTTGCCAGGTAAGCGCTTATTCCACTGAGCCATCTCCCCAGTCCTGTAACTATATTCTTAAAAGTACCTGAAAGGTTTTTACAAGTATGGGCATTTTTAGTGGTTCAAGTAATATCCATTTTTTAGGAAAAAAAAAAAAAAACAACATTCCAAGAATGATATGTTTAATAAAATCCTAACACTGACTTCAAGAACTGCGTGCTAAATGTGAACCAGTGTTCATCTACAGACTCCAATATGTGTGGCATTAATATATTAAGATGGGTTAAAATATAGCCCTTCTGAATCAATATAGTTATCTGTTGTACAATGAGCTCCAAAGTCCCCCAAGTTCTAAAGTATTTCACCTCCACATGACTGATAAATGGCACTTGTGTATTCACAAAGAGATGCCTGGGTATTTCAGAACCCCCACAAAGAAGGACTGAAGTGAGTGGCTGCTGCAGGCCTCTGGGTGTGGAAGGTCTCCTGACCTCTGGGGCCTCTTCCCCAACTGCCCTCCTTTCTTGCCCACCAGGATCCAGGCTGGGAGGCCCTGGCTCTGGACAGTGTATCTGTGGTACAGCAGTGTGGGCATTTCTAGGACTCACCCTCTCCCTCTGCCCAGCCCCTTTCCCCAGAGCAGTCACCACACCCAAGTCAGCTGGGCCCTGACCACTGTCTCTCTGTGGCCTTGCCTCCTTTCCCCTGCCTCCTTTGCCTAGAAGGAATCTTGTTTACTGCTGTCATTTTGCACTGTCCCGCAATTTTCAACACAATCTAACCTTACCCACTGCAGTTCTCTAGGATTCTGTTATTGTTAAGTCAAACTGACATTTACAGACTCATTATTGGTTTTTTAAGATTAGATAGCAAACAGATCCCTTTAAAGGAAAAAACTGGGGCCAGGGAGATAGTTCAGTGGAATAAGCACTTCCCTGGCAAGTGCAAGGGCCTGGGTTCAATCCCTAGCTTTGCCAAAAAAGAAAAGAAAGAAAAAAACTAGGGCCGGCCTGACAACTCAGCGGACTAAAGCACCTGCTTAGGTAGAGTGTAGGGGCTGGGGTTTGATCCCCAGCGTGTCATGCCAGCCCCACTCCCGGGGTGCACTGAGATGGCGAATGAGACTGGGCATGGTGGCTCATGCTTGTAATTCCAGTGCTTGGGAGGCTGAAAACAGAAGGATCACTATGAGTCTGATCCACATAGTGAGACCCTATATCCCCTGTACTAAATCTAAAAAAATAATAATAAAGGAAAAAAGTAAAGTTTTTAAGGAAGTCATACTAGGGGTTGGGAGTACAGTTCTATGACTCGGCGCTTGCCCAGTACGTGCAAGGTGCTAGGTTCAAACTCCAGCCACAAAAGGAAAACTTAATGGGAAACTGGTTTTTAGTTCAGCTATGTTAGACTGACTGCTCTGTCTGATGAGTTGAAGACACTCCCAGAAGGAGACTCACTGCAGCACCAGCGGGGGTGTGGATGTGCACAATGCACTTGACATCTGGCCGGGCAGCATAGATGGCAGAGTGCAGCGTA
Organism: Ctenomys sociabilis; assembly: GCA_004027165.1. Lineage (NCBI taxonomy): Eukaryota > Metazoa > Chordata > Mammalia > Rodentia > Ctenomyidae > Ctenomys > Ctenomys sociabilis. Next base: position 35,504 of record PVKA01011377.1, read on the forward strand.
AAGCCAGCTTGATTGACTCCAAGGTTAGTACTTCCACGATCCACTATATCACCTTGTAGATTTATTTTGACCTGAAATGAACCATAAAGATGTCAAGAAGACCTCAAGTCATCCCAGCTGGAAACTATGTGAACCCAAGCTCAGGTGTTTGAGCTCCTCAGGGCTATTCTCTAGTGACATGACCAGTGCTGTATGTTTGTTGCACCCTCCCAGTCCCAGGGTTTAGATGTGCAAAGGTACTCAAAGCCCACCAGGACCCTCACAAACACCTTACCAAGCTGGATGCAGTCACTTCACTGTAAAGAAGCCCAAAAGGAACAATGAGGAAGTGCTCCTGCTCAGAGTTCACTCTGGTCTGTAGGGAAAACAACCGAGTTAGCTCCCAAGTGCTTCTGAAATTATCTGCATCTCTTTCAGACCACAAACTTACAGGGGAGGTACACAGTGCCTACCACTGAGCTAAGAAGTGCTGGAAGGTGTTTTTATGTTAAATAGTAATTTAAGTTATGAAATACATAAAGTGTTTCTCCAGGTGCAACCCACTCAGGTCCCCCTTTTGTGCCTCCCTTGGACAGAAGCTTTCTTTCCCCCAATAAATATATTCTGCTCTTTAAAAAAATAAATAAGTAAAATAGTGTTTCTCCATCACATTTATGAAAACTGACTTTACAGAGGCCAGGCATGGTGATGCACAACTGTGCTCCCAGCTACTTGGGAGCCTGAGGCTGGACTATCACAAGTTTAAAGCCACCATGGGTAACACAGTACAACCCTATCTCCAAAGTAAAAAGTGTGTGTGTGTGTGTGTGTGTATTAGCAAAAACAAAAGTATTCCAACAGTAACATCTGACAAGATGTTGCCCATGCTTACTGCACATATAAGCAATCTCACAGATGAAAGCAGCCACACCTCTGGGTGTAAGAATGATAACCCAAATCTACTCTGTAAAAGCACAAGTGAGAGCAATCTCTTTTCAATACCACATCACTGTTCCTCACACAGTGTATTTCTTTCTCCAGAATTCATTCAGTACAGATTTGATAGCATGTATCAAATGTATACTAGATGCCAGGAATATAGCAGTAAAAAAAGAGGAATCTTGCCCACAAAAGTAAATAAATACATAAATTCACTCTTTTTCGTCTTTGATTTTTGTTTGTCTGGCTTTTTTTGAGACAGGGTTTCATTGCATAGCTCAGGCTGGCCTCGAACTCACAGAGATCCTCCTGTGTCAGTCTCTCCAGTGCTGGAATCACAGGCATACAACATTAGTGCATAATCTAGTTTTTATAATGCTTTTGGGATAGACTCAAAAGACTTCCTACAAATTAAATTGGAATATATACTACTATTGGGTTAAGAATCAATATATAGGGGCTGAGGAGATGGCTCAGTGGAATAAGCGCTTCCCTGGCAAGCACAAGAGCCTGAGCTCAATTCCCAGATCTGCCAAAAAAAAAAAAAAAAAGAAAGGAAGAATCAATATATAATCTTCTAACAGCAGGAATTAGTGGCCTCATTCTGTGCCCTTAGGGACCAATGCCCAAACAAAGGTCAGAGACACAGAATGGGCTCCAGAGAGTAAACTCAAGTTCAGCATTCCCACAGTCCAAAATGGAATTGAGCCAAGCACCTGCTAGGTTCTGTAGGTGCTAAGCCTCAACAGCTTCTCATCCACACCGGGACAGAAAAACAACCACCAGTTAAGGGCCACTGAGAAGGAACATCCAGCCCCAAGTTCCATCTGGCTCAGACTGGCCTGTCCTCCTCCCGGCAAGGGCTTCTCTAAACCCAATGCAATCTCAAAGATCTAACTCAGACAATCCTGTCCCAACCCCTAACATCTGCTAGCATTTTAAATCCCTTTAGCAGAAAATCCTTATGACCGTCTTTCAATGAAAGGGCAGAATGACCTACATTTAAGTTAATCAAATGTGCTTAGCCACCACTCATCACAAGTCTGGTGGTAAAAAGCATGTTAAAGCCTCAAAGAAAGTGAGGCTACAGTGAAAGCCACAGATCACACTTCTCACAGCTGTGACATCTTCATGGGATTCATTCTTAGCCAACATATCACATGCAGTCTTCCCTAAAGCATCCTGTCCGACACAATCAGCAGAGAGGTCAGCAGCCTCCCAGTGGCCCCAGAAAAGGAGCTACACCTGGCTGAGCTAACAGGCCCACTGAGCCTGTATCAGAAGACCCTGGAGAATTCTTGTTTCAACTTTACAGAAGCAACTCAGTCAAAGCGGCTCTCACACACCCATGGGCCTCCCTAGGGGCATGCCTACTGCGTGCCCCTCAGGAAGCGCAGCAACAAATTCCAGAAAACAGGAAGGCCATGACAAGGAAAGTCTGCACAGCGTGAATGACACCATATCCAGGGCCTGACTGGCATGGTCAGCCTGCATTGCCAGAAGTCTGCCCTAGAAGCAATGCAGACAACAGACAGGAAAGGCAACTCTGAATGCTGGCAGACAGCAACACCAAGTCCCAGGAGCACAGCACTCTGGTCACATAGATGGTTCCAGACCACCACCTCAGGGGTGTTTCAGACTCTATGAATCTAGGGGAGCTGACAAGTGTCCTGTGTGGTGAGTACAGAAGGAAAAAGAGTCTCAGTGGCTGTCCACTGGCCACCTCAAGAGACAGAAGGGTAGACAGGACCATGACTGTCTCTTGAGACATCTATATAAGGTGTGCCTATTATACTAAGAAGGTGTTACATTAATGATTTGAAAATCCAATAAAAGAAATGAAATGAAAAAACTGGAAGTTTAAAACAAGCTCAAAAACCAAAGGCAGGAGCCAGCCATCATGGTGCATGCCTATAATCCCAGAATTTGTGAGGCTGAGGCAGAAGGATTTTTGCAAGTTCAAGACTAGCCTGAACAATATATACACTAAAACTCTGACTCAAAAACAAAACAAAACAAAATGACTACAAAAGAGGGACAGGGAAAGAGCTCAGTGGTATAAGCGCTTGTGTAGCAAGTGCAAGGTCCTAAGTTCAATTCCTGGTACAAAAAAAAAAAAAGAAGGAAAGAAAATAGTTCAAAGAACAAAGCTATCTCTAGAAAAGAAAGGAGAAAAGGGCTAGGAAAACCCCAGGATTGGGGCCAGCCAAATAGCTCAGTGGATTAAAGCACCTACAAGCAGGTTGGGCCAGTGGTTCAATCCTCAATGCCTGCCCTGCCCCTGGGGCACCCTGAGATGGCAATTGAGACTGGCTATGGTGGTGTGGGACTGCTTGGGAGGCTGGAAACAGGCAGATCATTCCAAGTCTGACCTAGTAGTAAGACCATGAACACTCTGTAGACCCTTCCCTAAAATACAAACAAACAAAAAGGATTAGAGAATGGCCACAAGGGCAGAGAATCCCTTTTTTTTCTTGAGACACAATAAGGTTATTTGGGGCTGGGGAGATGGCTCAGTGGAATAAGCACTTCCCCGGCAAGTGCAAGGGCCTGAGTTCGATCCCCAGTTCCGCCAAAAAAAAAAAAAAAAAAAAAAAAGAATAACCATCCTCAACTTTGACCAGAACTCAGCAATTCTTAGGTCGGATATTCTGTATGCTACCTGAAGGCCAGTGCTTTGTGTCCTCAGCATAGGCTCAGGCACAAACCCAGGACAACCTAGCACCAACCCAGAGCCAGCCCTGGGCTCTCACCGTGATGTGGTTGTAGATGAGCTGAGACCATCCAAAGAGGTCGGCCAGTCTGTAGAACGCAGCCAATTTACACCGCAGCAACTTCTCCCCTTTGTCATATGCAATGGAATCAGAACCTCTGAGGTCATTCACAGGGGTCACCATGCCAAGACCTAAAACAATGAAAGCAGAATTCAGGTATTAATAATTCTTACCAGATATAAATCAAATAACAATAGATCTGAGATATGTATCTTCAACCCTAGACCATAAAGTCTTAAAAACCAAAGACTATACTCTCTAACATTAATTACATTAGAAATAAGTTACAAAAAGGGAGTCAAATTTGTGGGATAAGGCATGCTTAGAAGAAAATTTATAACATTAAACATATATATGTTAGAAATGAAAATTAAATCTTTTTATTAAAGCAAAAGATGAGCCTTCAAAAAGATACAAAATTTAAAATTAGTAAGATAAAAATAAGATAAATTTAAACAGTAAAACAAATTCTCTAGCCATGCCTACCAACAAAACAGTGGAGAAAGAAAAACAACAGCAGTGCAGGGGACTATTACTATGCTCCTGTACGGCTGCAAGGCTAATAAAGGGATATGACCACTACCCCAGCAAACTGTTCACTTAACAAAACACACAGACTCTCCAAAGACAACCAGAACAGACAGCCTCAAGAACTCAATTTCTGCCCAGCATGGTGGCGCAGGCCTGTAATCCCAGCACTTCGGAGGTTAAGGCGGGAGGATTGTTGTGAGTTCGAGACCAGCCTGAGCTACAAAGTGAGCTTAAGGCCAGCCTGAACTGCATAGTGAGACTCTGTCTCAAAAAGACAAAAAAAAAGAACTCAATTTCTACTAAGCTGAGTTTGCAGTTACAAAATTTCCATGAAGAAAACTTGAGGCCCAGATGCTCCTGTGAATTCCATCAAATTTTTGAGGAAGAAATAATAGCAAGGTTGGAAAAACTCTTCCAGAATATTCTCTAGTTCATTCTATAGGGCCAGCACACCCTCACACCAATGGCATATGAGTACATTAGATGACACTGAAAGGAAAAGCTCAATGTTTCTCATGAAGCTAAAAAAATACTTCATACAGCTTTAGCAAATAATCCAGTAATATACAAAAGTAAAGAATCATGACCAAGCCAGGTGTGGTAGTACAATCCAAGAGGCTGAGGCAGGATTGCTGTGAGTCCAAAGCCAGCCTAAGGTACATAGTGAAACCCTGTCTCAAAAAAACCATGACCAATAGGGTTTATCTGGAGAGTACAGGTCTGGGCCAGAACCCGAAATCAAGAAATGTAATTCATCATCCTGTACTGAAGAAGAAAACCTATGTGATCATTTCAACAGATGCACTGTACAAAATCCTATACACACCTGAATACAAGTTCTCAACAAGGGAGACACAGAAGAACACATCCTATTTGGACAAAGGATATCAATAAAAACCTACACGGACATCAATTCAATGGTGGAAGGCAGAATAATGCCAGACATATATCCTGGCACTAGCACCAATTCCTGCACCATGGGCTCTAGTCAGTGCAGAATACAAGGAAGAAAAGTCAAAACAAATGTTGAAAGGGAGCTGGGGAGATGGCTCAGAGCTGGGGAGATGGCTCAGTGGAATAAGCACTTCCCTGGCAAGCACAGGGGCCTGAGTTCAATCCCTGTTTGTGCAAAAAAAAAAAAAAAAAAAAAATGTTGAAAGGAAGAAAAAAAGTCTTTCTGTCTTCCTTCACTTTTTGTGGTACCAGAAATCAAACTCAAAATTTGAACCTGCAAGGCAGATGCTGTGCCACTGAGTGGTGGCACTTTCCTTCCTTTTTTTTCCTTTGTGTACGTATGTGTGTGTGTGCACATGCATGTGCATGAGTATAAGACAATTCTTGATTATTAAATGCTATCAAATGTCCTGAAATGCACTAAGAATTCATGTGAAAATATGAAAACCTTACGAGAAGCCATTATATTTCAGGACAGAAATTTTAGCCAGTAAATTAAATGTGATTTTTTTTTTTTTTGTCTTTTTGAGACAGGGTCTCACTATGCAGTTCAGGCTGGCCTTAAGCTCACTTTGTAGCTCAGGTTGGTCTCGAACTCACAACAATCCTCCTGCCTCAGCCTCCCGAGTGCTGGGATTACAGGCATGCGCCACCACGCCCGGCCTAAATGTGATTTTTTTTAAAGGTCCTGGAGAATAAATTTGGAACGTTACACAGGCTAGGCAAGCACTCTACCACTGATCTACACACCTAAGCCCTTTTTAAATTTTTATTTTGAGACAAGGTCTCATTAAGTAGCTCAGATTCTTAAGTTTGCAATCCTCTTGCCTTAGCCATCTGAAGAGCTGCATTACAGGCATGTGTGGCTAAATGTGATTATGAATACTCGGCAGGTAACAATGCATCACACCTTGTGAAAGTCAATCAACTTCTAAGCACACCAGAGGACAGACAGGTCAATAGCACCATCAGTGAGCTCGTGGAAGCCGAGCCCTGTTGCTCTGTCAGATTTGATGCCTAAACCAGGATGTCACAAGGTTGGATGTGCTGCTGCCCACATCACCCTGCATTCTGTCCTGGTGAGGCTAACGCCACAGAGTCAATAGCCAGGACAGGGCTCTACCGACACAGCAAACTGCCCTCCAATTCACCTGCACCTTTCTGTCCTCCCTCCACTGGCTGCTTCAGGAATTTCTCTATCTCTCCTCAGTGTGCAAGGAGAAATAAGGAAAAGTAGATAAGAGATGTTGGTGAGTAAGAAACATGGGCATGGCAGAAATGATTTAACCAAACTGACCCACTATACCAGAAGCATCGTTTCTGATTAGTTATCTGAACTCACAAAGGGCCTAAGAAATGATATAGAAATCCTTGCCTTGGAAACAACAGAATCTCATTGGTTTGCTAGAAAAGGACTCCTCTACAGTCAAGATGCTTCAGGGTTACAGCCAACCTTTTAATACGACTAAAACATAATTATTTTCAAAATATTCAGCACCATGTGTTGCAGTTGTATGCCCACACACAGGCTTCTCTCTGGCCTGTATAAAAAGTCAAAAACTACTCACTCATGTTTAAGGCAGCCATCCCTCCCTGAGGAGCTGCCGGGTAAACGCTGGGCACATTCGCTGTCATGAAGTCTGCAATCTGCTGTAACGCCAACAGGCCTGTAGGATTCTTCCCCTTCCTGAACTGTTCTTGTATCATTGATTCCAGCTCTTCACAGAAAGCCTAATAAAATGCATAGGAAGAGAGTGCACTGACTGCCATTTCTCTCGGGTAGCTATCATGTCAACCAATTTTTGTTTCTATTTTGTGCTGGAACATCCATTACAACTGGAAAAATAAATTGACATATTCTTTTCTGGTAAGTTATATCATAAAAATAAAAGGTTAAAAACTTGAATAGGTGTTCTCTTCCTACAAATATATATTAAGGAAATAATCAGGAGAAACGTGCTCAAAGATATATTCATATGAACATTCATTTCAGCATTATTGACAAAAGAGTGAAACAGTCTACATTTCAAACAACAGAGGACTGATTTGGTATCCTGGGAATTTTGTGCACACATTCAACTCAAAAAGCTAGAAAGAAAATAAATGGCATAAAAACTGTTCTTTTTTTTTTTTTTTTTTTGGCGGAACCGGGGATTGAACTCAGGCCCTTGTGCTTGCCAGGGAAGCACTTATTCTGCTGAGCCATCTCCATGGCCCAAAAACTGCTCTTGATAGGATTTTTTTTTTTAAATAGAATTTTGAAGGGTCATAAAACACTATAATGTTTGTAAGTAAATACATAAACAGAAAATTTAACATCAATATGTTAATTATAATTCTTAGTTACAAAATCATTACTAATTTTTCATAGCACTTTGTAATTTCCAATTTTTTTTTTTTTGTCTTTTTGAGAAAGGGTTATGCAGTTCAGGCTGGCCTTAAGCTCACTGTGTAGCTCAGGCTGGTCTGGAACTCACAACAATCCTCCTGTCTCAGCCTCCCAAGTGCTGGGATTACAGGGTTGCGCCACCACGCCCGGCGATAATTTCCAATATTTTCTCCAAAATAATTTTGAAATGAATTTGTATACCAAATACATACATTCTCTACCAATATTAGATTAGTCAAAAGATCCCACTGGATTGGTGGTGATCTCACTATAAAGTCACTTGTAATAATAGATATTTTAGCGTTTCCCAAGCTATATTAATGTAATTTTTTCATATGTTCTATAGAAGTAAGTATCAAGTACATGATATGGAATACGAAAGTGTGAACACCCTGGGTGAGGATCCACATTAAACCAGAGGTTCTCTAGAACTCGCTCATTTCACACTGAACTGGTTTCTAGTTTTCACTGCTTCAGCTAAAGAGAGACTGCTGCAGGACACTGCTGAGGACAGCCCAGGCCTAACCCTGCTGGAGTAAGCATGCAGCCACACATGCACTGGGTTCACACATGAGTGTCAGCCAAGCACCTGTGATAAGAAACACTGAGACCACACCTGCAGTCATGCACAAGGGAGTGAGACCTGGCACAAGCAAGAAACAAACCACACATGCTGCTGCGACTCCTTAAGTCCGTCATGCTCATGTTAGCTGACCCCATGACCCAGGAAGTTCCTCTTCTGGATTTCTGTGTGGCCAGCTCCTTCCTATCAGGGTTAGGTTAAATCTTCCCTCTCAGAGAAACCTCAGCCTAAGTACCTTGCTGCTTTTGGCTTTATTTTCCTGTCTACCTTCTTCAGCTGAAATGCTACTTCTGAGGCCTGATCTGGGTGATTACATGCATGCCCTACATATGTCAACACTCATTAAGCACCAGACATGGTGGTGCATGTCTGTAATACCAGGCGCTTATCCTCACCAGTCCCACAGCCAGTGTTTGAACCAGCTACAGCCACCCACATGTGCACAGGTTGCATCTTCAGGGAATGCAGGACAATCTCAGGAGACTGAAGCAGAAGGATCACAAGTCCAAGGTCAGCCTGGGCAGCTTAAATTTTGGGGATAAGTAAAAGGGCTAAGGATGTAGTTCATTGGTAGCACATGTAAGGCCCTGAATTCTATCCTCAACATGAAAAAAAAACCTTATCAAGCTACACACATAAGATCAGTATACTGAACTATATGTAAGTTATATCTTAATAACAAGTCAACCATAGCTATTCATTACAGGCCTTGTATGCCTTATTTACTGCTAAATCCTTAATTCTAACCCATTATATCCATACAGCACACAAAACACTACCAGTATTTCCCAAAAATACTGACAGGATAAAGAAAGAACACATTAGAAAGAAAAAGAAAAAAAAGTACATACAGGGCAGCAGCAGCAACACAAGACCACCAAGACGACTGTCCCACATTCCCTGAAGATGTAACTTACCCACATGTGCGTGGCCATGGCTGGTTCAAATACTAGATGTGGGGCTAGTGAGATAGCTCAGTGGACTAAGTGCTTGTAAGGACTGGGGTTCAATCCCACACCACATGCCATGCCAGCCCCGCCCCCAGGCTGCTGAGCCAGCTACTGAGACCAAGCATGATGGCACACACCTGCAATCCCAGAACTAGGGATGCTAAAAACAGGAGGATTATGAGTCCAAGCTGCACAATGAGACCTTGTACCAAATACATAAAATAAATGGGCTGGTGAGAGAACTCAGCAGCCTAAAGCACCTGCTTAGGCAAGCTTAGGCAGGTGTAGGAGATCAGTTTGATCCCCAGCACCACATGCCATGCCAGCCTCACCCTCAGGGCAGGCTGAGCAGGCCAAAAAAGAGAAACAAATACATAAAATAACAAATACATAAAAAAAATACATTAAAAAAAAGAGAGATAAATCAATGTATTTCTTTAAACAATGGCTGTGGAGAATCTCGTGCTACTAATCTGTTCTGTGCTTGGGACCAAGCCAGGTCCAGGCAGAATGACCATGACATGAAATGCTGGGGACTACAAGGGATTCCAATCTGGCAGTTTTTCAGAACTTGGAATCTTCTGCATAGACTTTATGAAGTTATGCATCCCTAATCTGAAAATCTGAAAGGTTCTGAAATCCAAAACCTTCTGACTAGCACAATGCTCAAATGTTTCAAATTTCAGCTTTTTGGGTTAGGGATGCTCAACTACAGTATAGAACAAGTAGGAATTTTTGAAAAGCCCCAATAAATAAAAGACCCCTGGAGAAACACTACAATTAAAAGAAACAAATACATCCTCATGACACTGAAGAGTTCTCACTGCCTGAATTTTTTTTAACAGATATCACATGTACACAAGACACCCACTTGCTGTGTGAAGACTGACTGATGCCACAACTCAGACAAGAGTACAAAAAATAAGACACCATAAGAGGGAAGCCAGCATTTGCTCTGGGACATGCTTCTCTTACAGGACTTTGCAGAATCATGGACACTCTCTTCTTCTGCTCCATCATATTGAAATCCTGGCGAAGGTCTGGCGCCATGTTCCTCTCCCGCAAGTATTCTGGGTTGTTCTCATCCACTCTGTCGAAGTACCTCTCCTTGTGAGGGGCTGTGGTTGGGGGTGGTGAAGTCACCACTGCAGCCCGAGTATCACCATTCATGGCACCACCTTTCAAGATTCCTACACAATCAAAACAAAACACTGTGTGTGAATCAATGTTCAATACCATTCTGTCATGAGCACATTAGCCTGGTAAACACATGCAGACGCCTAACAGTGGGAGGCTTCTTTGTGGCTCCAGAGGCGCAATGGATCCTTCACTAATGCGTCCTGGCCATTGTTCTGCAGGAGACAATGGCAGAGCCATCTTGCAAGCTATGATGTCTGCGGGCACCCACAAAGAACTAAATACGAAGCTCTTGAGCAACTTACACTCGGGATTTACACTCAAGATTTACCCCATACATATCACTCCTAAAGAACGTCTAGATTGCTTCCTTTTCCTCTTCCTTTACTGCTTTCCTTTTTTGGGCACTAAGGATGGAGCCCAGGGCTTCATCCATATACCCTTAGTATTGATAAATGTTTTTGGAAGAACAATATTTAACCCTGCAAAGGGTTAGTAGGAAAGGGTCGCTGCTCACACAGCTGCTTTCACACAACACATATGCTCTTCATTAATGCCAACTTTCTGATACAGTGAACAAGTAGCAGGTGCCACCAGAAATGTCAATGTGCTCCAGTTCTGCATAGCTAAAAGGATGCCAAGATGCTCAAATGTGGAAGTCTGTGTGGCTATTTACATAGAGTATGAACCTGGATGGGTGTGGGAACTGCCTAGGGGATTGTGGAGCACATCCCTGGGTGTGTGGGGTGCTTATAGAGGGGTGGCTTCGGGGTCATGTCTGGTCATTGGCTCCTCTCTGACTGTTCCCCTGCTCTGCTTCCTAGCTGTGAAGAATTAAGTAGCCTTGTTCTGCCAAGCCCCTCCACCATGATGCTCCTGCCTGAGAGCCAGCAAAAACAGACTAAATCCTCTAAAACCTCAAACCAAATAAACTTTTTTTTTTTAATTTTAGGTACTTGGTATAGGGTCTCACTATACAGCTCAGACTCATAGTGATCCTCCTGTTTTCAGCTTCCCCAGCACTGGGATTACAGGTATGCCACCACACCCAGATTCAATTAACTTCTTTTTAAGCTATGGGTCTTGGTTCGGTATTATGCTGACCAACACAGTCTGCAATATAGCTACTTATTTTATATTCTTTCTAACCCCAGACTTTCACTTAAAATGACAATCAAATTACTATATTATGATTCATCTTTAACTGCTACATCCCTAACTCTGCTTTTCATGCAAGAGCTCAACTTCTATCTTGTTTCTATGACAGCTTGAACAATATATATGCAGTGTTTACCATGCACCTGTTATGTCCAGTCATTTCCTGCCAGGCAAAAGAACTAACAGACATGATACACACTCTGAGGAAAGTCAGACACAGTTCAACAAGGGAGAAAGACTCACAGTGGATTTTGGAGGCAACTATAGCCTAGAGAAGAGTAAAAAAAAAGAATCTTTAAAAGCTAATGAGTTCAAGATAAGACACAGATATCTTTTCTTTAGCTATCCACTGCCATATAAACCAGGCAAGGACTGCAGACTAGATCGTGGACCAGACTGCCAGAGTTCCACTCCTTCAATTAGGAAATCTACAAACTTAAAATCAAAATATGCATATTTTGGACCCAATGATAGAGGTTGGGGTTTTTTTGTTGGTTTGTTTTTATTTTCTGAACAGTAGGAATTGAATCCAAGACTTCAACTAAATTCCCAGCACTTTGGATTTTTTAGATAGTATCTTGCCTAGGCCAGCCTCAAAGTTGTCATTCTCCTGTTTCAGCCTCTCAAGTAGCTGGAATTACAGGTACAACTTAAATTTTAAAAGTGTGTCACCATAGAAAACTTTTGTGAGTGGGGTGCACCTCAGTGGTTTAGTACTTGTCTCCAATGTGTGAGGCCCAAGATTCAATCCCTAATACCACAAAAATAGAGAAAGACTCTAGGAAAGCTTTTCATCTAGACTGTAAGTTATTACTTTATCCAATACTTTAAAAGGGATTAGGGCATAAATGCAGAACAAAACTTTTTTGAAACGTATTTTTATTCATTTATTTATTTTTTGGTGGAACCAGGGATTGAACTCAGGCCTTTGTGCTTGCCAGGCAAGCACTTATTCTACTGAGCCATCTCCCCAGCCCCTGGAAACATTATTTAGACTATCTTAAAATAATTTAAAATAAAACAAATTTAGAAGTGGAAATAATATGCCATAAATGAATCATTGCAATATAAATAATGAAAACTGTTCAACAAACTACTTCCCCTCCTTTGAGGGACTAAGAATTGAGACCAGCTTTTGCACTGAGCTACATTCCCAGCCCTTTTTAAATTTTATACCTTGAGAAAATTTAGGTCCTGCTAAATTACAAAGTTGTCCAGGCTGGACTTGAACTTGTGATCCCCCAGCCTCCCAGAGTGATGGAATTATAGGCACGTGCCACCACACTCAACTTCAACAACTCCACTTTCTCTGAGTCTGAGAGCATGTCATTCTCCTAGTACTTTCAAGTCTTAAGGACCCGGAGCCTGGGTCAGCAAAGCTTCAGAGAGGACTGAACTTTAGATTTCCCTTTTTTTCTCAGGGAAAATTAAAAGATGCCCAAGAAAGTCAGTACTCACTCCACAAGGAGACAACTATCTGGGGGCCTTGTCACAACCTGGGATTCTATATAGCATGGTGGTGGCAACTTCTTCCAATGCCTAGCACCACTAAGTACTTGCTGGTAAGAAAGAAATGGTTCTTTCCTTGCTTTCTTTTCTCTGCAGTATGGAGGTTGAGCCCAGGGCCTTCATATGCAGCTACATCCCCAGCCCTCTTGAATTTTTTTTTTGCAGAACCGGGGACTGAACTCAGGCCCTTGTGCTTGCTAGGGAAGCACTTATTCTACTGAGCCATCCCTGGCCCTTGAAAACTTTTTTATTTTTAACTTTGAGGCAGGATCTTGCTAAGCTGTCCAGACTGGGCCCAAACCTGTGATCCTGAGATGGTTTCATTTTTTCCTCTCCACCACTGTTTTCTATGGGGCAGAATGGGTGCAATCCTTTTTTTTTTTTTTTGGCAGAACTGGGGATTGAACTCAGGCCCTTGCACTTGCCAGGGAAGTGCTTATTCTACTGAGCCATCTCCCTTGCCCAATCATTTTTTTTTCAGACTGTGCAAAGCATTTCAGAGGTGGGAGGTTGAAGTTAAAATTGTGAGTGGGACAGACTGAAGCTCTGACTTTAGTATAAATCAGTAAAATGCTACAAACACTATTTTTTTGTCCTTTTGAGACAGGATTTCACTATGCAGTTCAGGCTGGCCTGACTTTCTTTGTAGTCCAGGCTGGTCTCATTGTGATCCTCCTGCCTCAGCTTCCAATGTGCTGGGATTGCAGGTATGAGCTACCATGCCCTGCTGCTTAGTTTTACAAAAGCCACTGGCCTATCCTAGTTATTGCACTAACTGCATTATTAGCAGCAATGAATCAGAATTCCTACTGCTGCTCATCCTTGCCAGCATTTGCGATTATAGGCATGCATCACCATGCCCAGCTTAAGAGCACAACTCTGCTAACTTGAAGCAGAGGTTAGCTGCAAAAATAAAGCTGTGGATAAACTAAAGCTCTGAAACTGACTGATAATGTGTGCTCATCTCTATCCTCCAATTGTACTAACATTATAGCCACATAAAGGGAGGCTTTTTAGTGTAGATCCATTTAAGTGATGCAGAGTAATAGATTCAGGTCCTGTTGACACTAAGTAAACCAGGAATCTTAGGGATGCTACTATAGGGAAAAGGAAAGTACAAGTGCTAAGACAATTCCAGAAAATGACAGACCAGTTATGTTGCTGTTACAGTGACAAATGCAAAAGTCATCAAAGCCAAGAAACTTAACTGGATTAGTTTACCTGAAGCATGTAACCCCATTTTTTATTTGTATTTATTTATTTAAAAAATACTTTTTTATTTTATTGAAGAACAAATAGCAATGAGACAGTTTCAAGACAAATTAACAGGACAGATTCGATAAATTAATATACTGCAAACTGTTTTCATAATGTTTTGGTATCGTACAAGGTGCATATATGATATTATACTTACAGACATTATTATAGCAGATGTCTCTAATCAGTGAATTAAGAAAGTGTAGCTATTTATCTTATTTTTTATACCTGAATTATATCATAGATTCAATAATTAATACTTTCTACCTTGTTATTTTCCTAGTGGTTGTCCATAGTACTAGAAGCTGACATAATATCTTGTTCAACCACTGTTAGTGCAAATCTTGCTTCTCATAGAATTATGCAGAAGCACAGCATATTTATCCTAACTGTTCTGTTTATACACACACACACATCATGAGTCTTCCTTTGTATACCCCTTTTTTTGTCTAGACCTGTCAAAGATGAGCACTCTATTGTCATTAAACCAATTTAGGTGCCTGAACTCGGTGACACAATCCAACACAGTCCAAGTCCAGCATTCCACAATACTGACTTATCTTTTTTTTTTTTTTTTTAATAGTGACTTATCTGAAGAAGTTGTTGACTATAGTCATTCACAGCTCAACTTATTATTATGGCCCCACGTTATATACCTCATTTTATACTTTTCTGCTGAATGGTTAAGACCAAGATAGAGCAAGACCTACATACCAAAAGATGTAGCTTTTGTTTCTGATGAGGTCAGTGAATTCCTCTCAGGGTTTATCTTGTAATCTTGTACCTTACTCTGTAGATCCTCTGTCTGTGTCATCCATGTGGATAAGTCACAGCCAATGCTTGACCAGTTTGCTCTCTGTGAGAGCCTGAAAGTTTTCTCTCCGTGACTCTCCTTAGGCACACTATACATCATCGATCATTCCTCTGTGGCTTTATAATCTCCTTGATCAGAAAATTTGGGGCACAACTGAGTTTCATGATGTTACAGTACAGGTTTACCTATGTCCTGAGTCTTTGCTGACCATGAAAGGCTAGGGTCAAAATGTTGGCTGACCTTGCAGCTCTTCTATTTCTCCAATTTGTATCTGTGAACTTAGGTTGTTAAGCACCCAGAAGAAAAGCTGATTAGTACCCTGCAGCATATGCCGTTCAGTTTGCCCTGACTCAATTCTTTTTAGTAACCCCATTTTTTAGACCATTAAAATGTGTTGTGCCCACACACTAAAGTCTGTACTAAAAACCTTACATTTATCTTTAACATCCTTCATTTAAGTGCCGAATACTCATGACTTCTTTCTTTTTTGGGTTAATACAGCGGTACTAGTCTCAATCTATAAGAGAAAAATGTGGACATCTCCCTGCACTGATTTTGTTTGTTTGTTTGTTTGTTTTTGTCTTTTTGAGACAGGGTCTCACTATGCAGTTCAGGCTGGCCTTAAACTCACAACAATCCTCCTGCCTCAGGCTCTTGAGTGCTGGGATTACAGGCATGCGCCACCACCCCCAGCTAGTGATTTTGTTTGTTTTTTTCAGACAGTCTCACTCTGCAATTCAGGCTGGCCTTGAGCTGACTCTGTAGCCCAGGCTGGCCTCAAATTTGCAACATTCCTCTTGGCTCAGCCTCCCAGCGCTCTAGCCCCCTGCACTGATTTTCTTTGAGCACACCAGGCCCTGCTCCATCACAACTTCAGGATGTGCTCTCATCACAGCAGCTTCCCAGGAAGCTAGTGTGCACTTTAGCTGGTCCTGATCCAGACACACTGAAGCAGAAACCTAAAAACCACACTGAGTCAAGCAGACATCTGAACACTGATACTGAGATACTGAGATGAGAAGGAATTACTGTTAAAAATTTTAGATGTGGCTGAGCTATAATTCCAGCACTTCAGAAGGTTGAGACAGGAGGATCAAAAGTTCAAGTTCAAGGGGCCGGGGAGATGGCTCAGTAGAATAAGCACTTGCCTGGCAAACGCAAGGCCCTGGTTCCACCAAAAAAAAAAAAAAAGAAGAAGAAGAAAGTTCAAGTTCAGCATGGGTAGTTCAGTCACTTAGAAAGATCCTGCCTCAAAATAGATTCCATGTTTAATGATCCATCTGTTTAGCAGCCATTCAGATTTGCAGCAAAAGCATGCTATTCAGGCTTAAGACCCACTGCTCAGATTGACATTTTTGTGGGGTTTTTTTGGTTTGGGATTCTTCTCTGTACAGTTCTATACATATCTTGTTGACAGAATCTCAGTGTCTTTTTTTGCACAGTACCCCTTGTTTACACAGTACAGTGACTTCTGCTGATTGTGCTATGTTGTTATACAAATCAAAGCAAAGCCATCAAATTAGAGTTCTCTGTTCTGAATTCTGTAATGTACATAGTATACACAACTTCTCTTTTTAGCAGCCAATCCAGGTAAGGACCTTGTCCAGGACCAGAACTCTATCCTTAAATGAGGAATGTCTGATTCAAAAGTGTTGAGGATGCAGCTCAGTGCAAAGGCCCTCAAGTCAATCCCCAGTAACAACAAACTCACCATCACCTTAGGTTCCTTTTTTCTTTTGGTACTAGGAATTGAACTCAGGACCTGTGCTTGTGCTTTCCAGGCAGGCACTTGTGTCACTGAGCTATATACTGGCCCCAATCTCAGGTCCTGTTATGGTTGGGCACATATAGAAATATTTATGGATGAAATAGCATAAAGTTTATAAATGCATAAACTTCATACATTAAAATTTGTATTATATTATATTATATTATATTATATTATATTATATTATATTATATTATATTATATTGTATTGGCAGAACTGGGGATTGAATTTAGGCCCTTGCGCTTGCCAGGGAAGTGCAAGGGCCTGAGTTTAATCCCCACTTCCACAAAAATAAATAAATAAATAAATAAATAAACTTTATAAATGCATAGTTTCCTTAAGACATACTTAGGGTCATATAAAACAAACAAGACTAGTATTGTGGCTTGTATCTAAATGTCCCACCAAACCCTATACACTCATATGGTGGCTGGATCTAGGGTGTGTGATGCTGAGATACGGATTTTTTTATTTTTCTGAAACAGAGTCTCACTATATAGCCCAGGTGAGCCTTGAATTCACTATGTAGTCCAGGCTTTCCTTGAACTCATAGTGATCCTCCTCTGAGATGCCCCTCTGTCACACCACCCTACCTTTGAGCCAGTCAGCTATGAACTGAAACATCTACAAGCTGTGAGCTACAACAAACCTTTCCTTCTATAACTCTGGGTGTTGGGAATTTTGTCTTAGCAAGGAGAAAACTAAGACTGACTAGGGAAGCTGGATGCATGGTGAAGGAGGGTGTGCTGTGCCCTTTTGACCTGCCTGTAGTCTGAGGTACGCCCAGCTCAGAGTATCCCAGGACAAGGTCTCCAGACTGCAAGACTGTTGAGGAGGAAAGGCCATATGAAGGCCAACATCTCATTCCTAATGTTGCAGAGGACACCTACCACCTAGAGTGTTATGAAATAACAAAAGGATGTCCTACAATATTTTTTTTAGTAAAGGAATTTAGCCCAAGATGACCCATCTTCATGAAATTACAACCAAACTTCACATCAAAAGCCAGGTGCATTCTCCAAATTACCCAGTGAGTGACTTCTAAACCTTCTGGAGAGTCAGTTATTTCTTGGCATCTTCCTTTGGTCAGATACTTTTGCTACTGGGTAACTTACTCCAAGTCTTCACATGATTTACTTTTTTTTTTTTTTTTTTTGTGGAACTGGGGATTTAACTCAGGCCCTTGCGCTTGCCAGGGAAGTGCTTATTCTACTGAGCCAGCTCCCCAGCCCCCCATGATTTACTTTTGAATCCTTAATGTCAGATCATTCAAAGCAAAAATTGAAACAAGCAAGAAGGTGGGCCATTAAAAAAAATCTCTGGGCAACATTTCTTTAAAGCATTTCTCAGACAGCATGACCGTAAGGCAATAATAGCTTCTAGCTTCATGGGAGAAGGCCAGGATGTATCAGATATGCCTAAGTGGTGACAGAAGTAGTAACCACTGCATACCCTCTAGGCTGGCAACAGGAGAACAAGATACATGGTGACCACTGCAACGTCTTCCTATTTCTTTCAACTCCTGACCCTGACCAGACCTCCACTGGAGCCACTTTTCACACCACATGCAAGGTACCAGAGTTAAACACAAATGAGTAAGTGACAAATGCTCTCGGTGTCCTGACAGATCTGTTTACAGTGCACTGGCAGGGAGAGAAGGTTCACAGTACCAGATGGAATGACCAAAGAGGTGTGAAGAGCTACATGGTGCCCTCTCCAACTTCCTATGCTGAAGCCTCAGGCCCAGGACTTCAGGTCACCTTATTTGGGGCAATAGTGGAACAGGGTTGCCCTTGATCCAATAGGACCGGTGTCCTTACAAAAGAGGAATCCTTATCATAGACACCTGCATAGGAGAACACCTAGGGAGAACATAAAACCTCAATGAGCCAGCCAGTGTCACCAGGAGCCACACAGAGGCCTGGAAGGAATGGCCCCCACACTGTGATCAGGATACCCAGCCTCAGGACTATGAGCCCCAATGTGCAGTGCTGTCACAGCAGCCTCTGGAAACCCCAAGTGAAGGCGGGTCAGGAAAGCATCCCAGAGAGATGCCTGCCAGATGGCTTGGGAAGGAATAGCCACCTGTGAAGGGACAGCTACTGAGCTCTGGAGAAAAGAGGCAGCACAGCTGTCCCACACAAGGCACTCGATAACTACAGGTGCTCACAGAGGGTTTCTCAGTATATTTTTATTACTGTCAACAAAATATTTGGTCTCCAGTTATGGATGTAGACCACAAATCTACATCCCAGCCCTTTTCATTTTTCATTTGGAGACAGTCTTGCAAAATTGCCCAGGATGCCCTTGAACACATGATCCTCCTGCTTCAGTCTCCCAAGAAGCTGGGCTTACAGGCCTCTACCACAGCGTCCAGCTGCACATAATCCATCTTGGTAATGTCCATTTCAGTGAGTTTTTTGTTTGTCATTTGGGGTTTTTGTGGGATTTGAGGTTTTGTTTGATGTTTGTTTGTTTTCTGCACTATAAGAGATTGGGCTCAGGGTTTTCACACACCTCTGCCTCTTCTTTTAACATTTTATTTTGAGGCAGGGTCCCACTAAATCACTAAGTTGGCATCCTCCTCCTAAAGTTCTGAGTCTTCTGAATCACACAACTTCCACTTACCCTCCACAGCCAATTTAAATAGCTCCTGCTCCAAGCCAAGCCTCCTTGTGTCAGACACTGTATTCCACATCTTTTGCAACCATTTCAGTGAAGAAAAATTATTTATGCAAATGCTTTCTCCATCACCAATCTGTGGGGCCATGAAGAACAAAGACAACACATTTCTTGGGGGTAGGGGACTCAACCCACCATAAGGGCGGAGCTAGCATTGCATGTGGTGCTGGGGATCTAAGTGCAGTTCCCTATGCCCACCTATGCTTGCCTAAGCACGTGCTTTAGACTGCTGAGCTATCTTGCCAGCCTGAGACAACACATTTCTAACAAATAACAGATACTTAGCAGAGATGCTGTTTAAGGGCAGCTGCCAAAAGGGACAACTCACTTCTCTGGGAGGAAGGGCACTGGTTTAAATCCAAGATGAAACTACAACCTCAAGACACATCCAATGAAGCTGAGGGTGGAGCCTCTCTAGAAGAGGGAGGAGATTTGGCACCAGCACTAAGGCTCCACCCTGCAAAGGACTGGAGTCATGCAGCACAATGTGCACACCCTGGAAGCAGCAGAGACAGGGCACCCTACAAGCCTGGGAGGGTGCAGCAGCAACCAGTTAGAAGACTCCACAATACCTGCTGTCGGGAGGGAGCCTACACTGGGTCCCCAGATAATACAGCAGGGCCAAGGCTCTCTGACTCTCATTGCTGATACTCTCCAGCTAGCTGGGGCTAGCAATGCAGCTCTCTACTCTGAAAGATACTCACCTTACACTGACACTGCCTCTTCACTGCTCCGAGCTGCTACATGGGCCCTTCTGAGCCCTCCAAATTTTTTAGTGAAAGCCTTTAGTTATTCTGACTGGATCACTGCTATTCTTTGTCTTTCCATGTTATCTTGCAGATGGAAATTGCTAAAAAGATTGCTTCAAAATAATCACAGCTAAAACTGTCATTACTTACCACACACTAACTACTGATTTAAAACTCATCTTCATGTGTTTAAACTCATCATTCTCCTGCATGCAAGGAAACTGAGGCACAGGACAGGTAAGCAAGCAGCAGTGGGATGCTGGGGTCTGAACACAGGCTGCCTGACTCCTGAGCTACCTCTCCCCAATTCACTGCACAAGTCTCACCACCCTGATGTCCCAGTGCAGCCCAAATGAGAAAAAGAACACAGAAATCAAGTAAAAATGAATCAAAGCCAGGCATGGCAACATGTGCCTATAATCCCAGCACTTGGGAGGCTGAGGCAGAAGGATCACAAGCTCAAGACCAGCCTGGGCTACACAGTGAGACCCTGTCTCAAAAAAAAAAAAAAAACAAAAAAAAAACAAAAAAGAAGCAAAGCATCTGGCCCCTGCTTTGTCTTCCATACCTAAGCTCCTTTAATCGGGAACTGATTACCTGGGTGAGTTCTCTTCCCTTCACTCTCCTTTATGACAGATGGTTGGTTGGCAGCTTTCCCACCTAACTTTCTTCCATATTTTATTTTCTATACAGTGACACATAGAACATCAACCAAGCCTGGTACCCTACTAGAGAACTCCAATTAGTAGATTAAGGTTAAGCAGGCAGGAAGGAGAGGAGCAAGGGTCTGCAGCTGAGACCAGCTGTGAGGCCATGACTCCTCACCATGACCAAATGCAGTGGCCCACAGCTCCACGCTCACAACCACCAGACCTCAACAATGTGATCTTTCTCACTCCTGAAGGACGTGCCTAGCTCACCAAACAAATGAGCACCTGGAAAGAACATCAATGCAAAGGAAGCACAAGCTCCACCCCAGGACTCACACACTCTACCCTAACTCTCTCAAGTCCAGCTAAGGAGAACACAAGCAGACAGTAGGACCAGAGTGGAACACAGGGTGGGACACAGACTCTTGACACTGACAGGAAAGGTGCCAAAGCTCACTGCACGCAGGGCCACACCATCAGTTCACCCTAGGGGCCTGCAAGCTATCTCTAGCTGCCCTCATAGTAACTAAATGGCCAACCTGACTCCAGACCTCAGTCCAACACCAAGCTGGTCCACTGTGTGCAGGGCAGGAGGTTGGCACTGTGGCATATAACATCTCAGAAAACACGTTAAGAAATGAGCATTACAGGACTGTACCTGCGTGACTGATTTTCATAAAATTTGCTTTCATCCAAAACAATTTCTATTTGAAGTGACATGTAGTACCTTCATATGGCACATGAACAAATATCAGTTTCTACAGCCTCCTACCCCAACTCCTCACCAGGACAAAACCCAAGCCCTCAAGCACATAGACAAACCCTCTTCAACTGACCCACACCCCAGCTCCAAAACTTTCCCCAAACTGCATAACATGAGGGTGGTTTGCTAAGATAGGTTTTTTGTTGTTGTTGTTGTTGTTTTGGCAGAACCAGAGATTGAACTCAGGCCCTTGTGCTTGCCAGTGAGGGGAGGATGTAAGTGAGGAAGTCTAGCAGGATTATCATTAAGAGTAAAACGACACACACACACACACACACACACACACACACACACAAAGGCAGTTTTTTTCAGAATTTAATGGTCAGTAACTGAATGTGCCCAGCTATGGAGTAATGAGTTCCTGTGGAAGACAAGAGGTAAAAGAAAGCTTTGTAGTAGTGGTCAGCTAAGGTTAAGGATGAGAGCAACACAAGAGCTGAGTATTAGGACCTACATCTGTATGCCACACACGCAAAGACCAAACCTTTGCCTCTGTACGAACTCTAAAGCTTGTGAGGTTGGTGCCAGGTTTCCTTTGTTTCTGAGAGTCCTGGAGATCAAACCCAGGACCTCATGTGTGCCAGGCAAGTGCTCTTACCACTGGGCTACACCCCAGTGCTCATTTTCTTGTTCTCTCTCTCTCTGTCCCTCTCCCCCCTCCAAGTTTTGGCTAATTCATCCAGGCAGGCCTGAAACTTGCCTTCCTCCTGCCTCATGATTCTGAACACCTGAGATTACAGGTGTACAGCACTACACCAGACTCCAGGCTTCCTTTTTATGTTTTTTTTTTTTTTAATGTATTTAGTGCAGGGTCTATAGGGTCTCACTACACAGACCAGACTCACAGTGATCCTCTGGTTTTCAGCTTCCCAAGCACTGGGATTGCAGGCACACATCTCTAGGCCTAGTCTCAGTCACCAGCTCAGTGTGCCCCGGGTGCAGGGCTGGCAGGCACACCAGGGGTCAAACCTGGATCCTGTGCCTGCCTAACCAGGCACTTTAGTCTGCTGAGCTACCTGGCAGGCCCTTAGGATATGTTGGGCTTTTTTTCTTCTTTTTTTTTAGGGTTCCTTTTTAGAAGGAGGCAGGAACCATTTAAAAGCCCAAAGGTAGCCAGGTGCAGTGGCACACACCTGTAACCCCAGCATTCCTGAAGGGTTATACAAGAATTTGTAAGATGGATCACAAGTTCAGACCCAGCCTGGGCAACTTAAAAGTGACTTAACAAAAGCCTATTTCACTGAGCATGATGGCACATACCTGTAATCCCAGCACTTAGGGCTGAGGCAGGAGGATTGTTGAGAGTTCGAGACCAGCCTGGGATACAAAGTGATTTCAAGGTCAGCCTGAACTGCATAGGGAAACTTGTCTCACAAAGACCAAAAAAAAACTATTTCAAAATAAAAAATAAAAATGGGCTGGAGATGGAGCTCAGTGCAAATGCCCTGAGTCCAACCCCCTGTACCAAATAAATAAATGCATTTTAAAAATATATGCATGCTTTATTAAGACTCCACCAAATGCTCCCTGATGGGCTGGCAAGATTTTAAAAGTCATGTTGCTAGCTGAGCATGGTGGTACACACTTACACTCCCAGCACCTCAGAGGCTGCAGCAGGAGAACTGGAAGTTTGAGGCAAGTGTTATGGTTGTGTCTGGTTGTTCTCACAAAGCCTCAAGTAGGTCATGGGGCAGATGTAGTTGGAGGAGCAGCGATTGGCTTGCAGGGTAGGGCCAGAGGACCAGTAGCTAGCCTGTACTTTCTCAAGAGGTGGAGAGGGTCAACCTGGATGCAGTAGTGCCCCAGCCTCCCCTCCAGAGTCTTCAAACCTCCAGTAACTGTGAACTAAATAAACCTTTCCTTTTCTCATTTTGAGTGTTGGGTATTTTCCCAGCAATGAGAGAAGAGTAATACAAGAGCTTCAAGTATAGTGAGACCTCCCAAACACCAAGGGCAGGGGTGGATGTAGCTCACCATCAACGTCTGTGATTCAATGCCCAGTGCCACAAAGAAAAAATAAGTATGTTAGAAAGTAATTCTGAGCACACAAAATTTTTAGAAGTCTGGTTTCCACAAAATAAGGATATACTGCTAAGTGAAAAAAAAAAAAATGGTGCACATGCAGGTGGTATGTTCTGAATAAAGAAATGATGAAGAATACACAAGAAACCTTAAAGGTCAGGACTAAAAGGGAATGGGTAGAGAACAGAGATAACTAACACTACTTTATTATCCATGTATACATAGTTAAAGTTTTACTTATAAAAACAAGTTGTAAAACACAAAATGTAGGTGTGGCACAAGCGGTGCAAGATGACCAGTTAGGTCACTGGGCTTCTCATTTTCATAGTGTAGATAGCGCTACCACCAAGATGGTTGATGTACCTAAAACCCAAAGGACTTTCTGTAAGAAATGTGGCAAGCATCAACCTCACGAAGTGACCCAGTATAAGAAGGGCAAGGATTCCCTGGATGCCCAAAGAAAGAGGTGCTATGATCAGAGGCAGCATGCTACAGTGGGAGATGAAACCCATCTTCCAGAAGCAGGCTGAAACAACAAAGAAGATTGTGCTGAGGCTTGAGTGTGTGGAGCCCAACTGCAGATCAAAGAGAATGCTGGCCATTTAGAGATGCAAGCACTCTGAACTGGGAGGAGACAAAGAGAGAAAGGGCCAAGTGATCCAGTTCTAACCTCATGCTTCACTTTAAGGCAAATCTGTTGAAGCTATAGAAAGAGTAGCTGTAAAGCAGACACACAAACTTAAGTATCACAAGGTTTCTCTTATAGGAGAAACCCAGGGCAGAGGACATAGCTCAGGGCCACAAGCACTTAGCACCTGGCAAGCACAAGGTCCTGAAATTGATCTAGAGAGAGTGACTATAATTAAACACCAGAATAAAAGATAAACAATAGAAGCAGGAAGACAGATCTTCACATAGGAAGAGACAAAAACATGGAGAGAAGGAAGAGAGAGTAAGGAACGGGGATGTGAAAAGAATGAAGGTGTGCTATGGACACGCACCAACCCAACAAAAGGAGCACGATCATTCCGTACTACACACATGTGCTAAGAAATACAGGGGTCCCTCACTTGTTGCAGAGATTACATTCCAGACATCCAAGAGATAAATGAAAATCAGCAAAGCAACGATGTATTTTAGTATTTATATATATTTGAAGGCTTTATAAGCCCTTCCCACACTCTTATAAACCTTTCCCACACTTTTAAAAACTTTTAATGTTCTTAACCATTTTCTAAACTCATAAACCTAAGTGATTTTAACAATATAGGTATACTATATGGTACTGCAAAATCCTGCAATATAGCAAAAACTTAGTGATAAATAGTTTAGATTAAGGGCTGGGGAGATTTCTTAGTAGTCTAAGCACCTGCCTGGTAAGCACAAGGACTTGGTTTGATCCCCAGTACCTCATGCAGTGCCGGCCCCCAAAACCAGGCGTAGTGGTGCACCTCTATAGTCCCAGTGCTGGGGAGGCTAAGACAGGAGGATCACTGCAAGTCCAAGCTGCATAGTGAGATCCTGTACCAAATAAATATTTAAGAAATAATAATAATTTATTATTATTATTTTTTGGAGGGGTGGAACTGGGATTGAACTCAGGCCCTTTGCAGTTGCCAGGCAAGCACTCATTCTACTAAGCTATCTCCCTGGCCCCTAAAAATAATAATTTAGATTAATATATATATATATATATTTTTTTTTTTATTTTTTATTTTTTTTTTTTTTTTTTTTTTTTTTTTTTTTTTTTTTTTTTTTTTTTTTTTTGGTCTTTTTGAGACAGGGTCTCACTATGCAGTTCAGGCTGGCCTTAAGCTCACTTTGTAGCTCAGGCTGGTCTCGAACTCACAGCAATCCTCCTGCCTCAGCCTCCCAAGTGCTGGGATTACAGGCATGTGCCACCATGCCCGGCTTTAGATTAATATTTTTTTGAAAACCTATGGAACTGTAAGTCCATAAAAGTTGAACCACAAAATAATCAGGGAATACTGTATAATAAACCATACAGTTTGTTCTGTCAAAAAGTAAAAATGTAG
>PVKA01011378.1:0-61143 GCA_004027165.1 Ctenomys sociabilis
TGAATCTTTGATATAATTCAGCTACATAAATACCTGTAAATATAATATCATGTATGCACCTTGTACAATACCAAAACGTTATGAAAACAGTTTGCAATGTATTATTTCATTGACTCTGTATGGTTATGGTGTTTTGAAACTGTCTGATTGACATTTGTATTTCAATAAAATAAAACTAAATAAAAAAAAATAAATAAATTAAAAAAAAATAATAATAATAATAAACCATTAGGAATGATACAGAATTTCACTAAACAGAATACTAGGAATTCAGCAATGGTTATTATATTGGATATTGTTGTCTTCAGATTAGTTGTTCAGATTACCAGATATCAGCATGCAAAATTGGTGAGGAAAAGCTATACAAATTGAAAAGGAGACAGAAAAAAATTAAAGCACTAATTTCTCCTTTCAATATACCAGCAGAAATCAGCAGGAGAATTATCCAAGCTGTCCTGCATTTATGCATAAATATATCTTTTCCCTTTCCTTCTTTGTTTTGCCTTTCTCTTGTCCCAGTTGTTTCTTCCCTTTGAACAGATTCTTTTCCTTTCACTATGACAAGTTCTTTCTCATCCTGTAACTAGCATAATCCATCTTCGGACATTACTGTCTCTTAAGATATTCCGGTGTTGATCTAGAACCTATTACCCTAGAGTTTGGGGCTTTGACTCAATTTTTTCCTTATGATCGATCACTCACTAGAACTTTTATTTTAATGCTACATGAAAGCCACCAGACATATGAAGACAGTTTATGCTCCTTTCAGTCATACACTTCCCTTCCCAACTTTAGAACATTCGAGGACATCCTTAGTCAGTAAGAACCACCCCAAATTATATCTCAACAGGTCTCCGAGATATATCTAGGTAGATCCAGAATGGCAATTGCTGCATTACCACTGAGTGTTGATTAAGTGCTCAATGTGTGTCATACTGTGGGCTAGGAATATGGGGATGAATGGTAAGATGCTTCCCCTGGGATTCCCAATCTGGAAGAGGCTGATTTATGACAGATGATGACTTTGTAGCTCAATGAATGTGTGAAGATCAATGGAAGCACAGAGTTGTGACCGATTGTCCCTGGGGAAATTCAGAAAGGATTGCAAAGAACTGCAAAGGAAGTGGCATTAGAGCTGCATTTTGAAAGGAGAGAACAAAGTTTTCCTTGGTCTAATACAGATAGGCTGAGGCCACAAGGGTTTCCCAAGGGATCCTTTTTCTCCAGTAGGATGCATTCCTGATTACAGGACAAAGTGGCCTGTTCTCTGCTTGGGAGGGGTGAGGTCAGAAAGGGAGCATAGCAATGCATAGCAATGGCATGAAACAGCAGGTAACTTTTTAACTAACTAATTAATTAACATTATTATTATTTTGTTATGCTGGGGATCAAACCCAGGAACTCATGCATGCTACCACTGAACCACACCTCCAGCTCTGTTAATCTAATAGATAGATTTCCAGGTATTTTTTCTTTCCTGACTCCCAATTTGGTCAGAGTTTTCTCTAAAGAAGTTCAAAGACTAGAATTAACTTTTTCTGTAGCACCTGGTAAGTCAAGATTAGTCTAACATCTGGCACTCAGACCCTCTGAACTAAATGTGGCAATCATTTTAGCTCCCATTCCCAGTAAACCTGCTATATACAGCTTGAAAAGAATCATTCTAATCATCCTGTGTCTTTACCTTTGTACTGTCTGCTTAGATTAATGTGGACACTTGGCCCAGTGTAAGTCAATAAGTAACTCTTTTTCAGGAATATAGAATGGAAATATAGAAAACTATTGATCTGGGAGAGCTTTTCTGCAAGTTTCCACCCAATGGACAGTGAGGCCAGTTGACATGATTAACTGGATCACTGCAGCTCTCCATGATGGATTGTGTCAAAGCAGGAACCAGGTATGGGGATAGAGGAATACGATGGAGGTGGCATAGGAGAGGTGAATGATGTACAGTCTGAGAAACCAAGAAGATAGAGGGAAGAAGAAAGAGAAAGGAAACTCTATTTCCTATAAAGCACACTGTAATTTTAAAAATAATTTTAAAATTGTGTGAGATTCCTCTGGATCCTCAAAATAAATTCCATTTTATTCAAGTTAGCTTGAATTAACATCTACTCTTGAAGCCAATGTATCTCTATGATGTTGTGGATTGCCAACTGGTGGTCAACTTGTAACACCCAACTGAACTGAATCTGTTGGTTCTGGGTGTGAGAGGACTGTTACCAGCAGCATAAGAGGTGGAACTGCTGGTTCCCCTGGGCTGTTATTCTGGAGGACCTTCTCATGCTGGCTTTTCTGGTGAGCTTGGCTGTTCTTGGAGAAGGAGAAGCTCAGGACCTCATTGTTACTGAGAATGGCTGTGGTTCACTTTGCGGGAGCTCTGGTCCTCACCTTGAACATCACTTCCTGGCTCTGGCAAGGAAGATGGTGCACTGTTTGGTCTCCTGGAGAAGGTTATCATGTTGGTTTTTATGACGAGAACTCAACTCTCCTCATCACTGGAGGATCTGGGGCCTCCTGTCACTGGAGATGGCCTTGGTACTTTTCAGGGAAGCTCTGGTTCTTACCTATAGCATTGCTTCCTGACTTTAGTGCAGATTCCTGGGCCTGCTAGCACAGATCCTTCACTGGCAGACTTTCTAGCTTCCACCACTGACCTTCGGTCTTCCCAGCACACATCTGTGAAGCAGGCCTGCATGAGACTTTGTTGTGTGCTCTAGACCTCCTGTTGGACTTGTGGGAAGCATTGTTATGAGATGTAGGTTTTCAGCTGGACTCACGCAGGATATTAGGATCCAGGCCCTCAACTGGATCCTTTGCTCGTTAGTATGTGGACAGATTTTTCTGCACTCTTTGTATACAATTCTTTGGGTGATTCGTTATAAAATAGTCTTATAAAATATGTGTCCTTTATTGCTTCCCTTGCAAAACCCCCAAACTACAATGGACATTTCATGTATCCAGTTTACCTCTTTAATTTCTATATGATGGTGAGTATAGATAAATTAAATTGCTAGCTCCTTCTGTACACCTCTTATTATCCTGACCCAGAGGCAAGAATCCCATTAAAGAGAAAAAACAACTTCTGTTAGGATTGCATTTGGCTAATAATTATTTATGATGTCAATTTAGATAGGCAATCTTGGCTGGTTCTGCATGTTTTCTGCTCTCTCCAAATCTGCTTGGTCTCATAATATGCAGGAACCATGGCAGCTGGTACCAGAAGCCCACTGGAGCTTTGAGCATTGCAGCAGTGTCTCCCTGTTCTCTTGGCTGGAGCCTGAGACAACTGTTTATTTCCTCAGATAGTAATGCCTGAGTCTCATAATGCAATGCTCAAGGAATCAGACAATAGTCACCTAGTGTGTAGGACAGAGATACAAATATGCTCGATGTCCTCAGAGACATATATAACTCTATTTGTCCTCAGCCCAGGCAGTTTCAATTAATTTACAGGTACTTATTGAGCATCTACTGTGCATCAATTACCCTTTTTTCCCCATTTGCTACTCCTCTGACTTTGATCCCTCAATTTATGCCCTAACAACCTTTTCTTCTCCAGTATTCCCTTGAGTTACTGACTCATATCTCTATTTTACTGCTGAACTTTCTCCAAGAGCCATCACCAGTGCTGCATCTACTTCCTGAACCTTTCACTAACCCCTTATTCCTGTGCCATGTCTCTTCCACTTTCCCCATCATTGATTTTTTTCTCTCACTTTCTCTGTATCTTTACAATGCATACAATTCTTTCTAAGTTACTTTCAGTGACTTTCTCTTCCTTGTAATTAAGAAATTTCCAAAATATTCTCCTTTTCTTGCTTCACCTTTCTGCATCCTACCTAACAGTAGTGTAATCTGACCCAGAGTGGTTTTTTTTTCCTTGAAAGAAATGGGACTTTGTTGTTAATGGGTAAGCTTGTTCTGGAATACCCAAGTCCCGGCAACACTATGCTACAGGGATTTTTTTGTATCATTGAATGGATCATGTATCATGGATTCAAGCACTCAGAGACATCTCTGCAGTTGGTCTTGTAGCTTGGGGAGGCAGTGGTTTGTTTAGTCATTGTTCCTGAGATAGGAATAGAAGAGAGGGACAGTCAGTGGACTGAAATCTGGCCAAAAAAATCAGCATTGGATTTATTCTCCCCTAGGGTCTTAAAGACAAGATAAGAATGACTATAGGGACTCACTTCCCATAGTTTGACCAGACTGAATGCATTTTGAAAATTATTTTTTCTTAGATGTTAAAATAAGTAAATAAAGTATAGGAGCACAATTTTTTTTGTAAGTATCTTATTTATTTATTTATTTTTTAATTTTTATTTTATTGAAGTACAAATATCAATGAGACAGTTTTAAGATACCCTAACAAGATGGATTTGATGAATTAATACATAAACTGTTTTCATAATGTTTTGGTATCATAGAAGGTGCATACATGATATTATACTTACAGACATTATTATATCATATGTCTCTTATCAGTAAATTAAGAGAGTGTAGCTGTTTGCGTATCTTATGTTTTATACCTGAATTACATCAAAGATTCAATAATTAATACTTTCTACCTTGTTATTTTCCTAGTGGTTGTCCATAGTGTTAGAAACTAACATAATATCCTGTCCAACCACCATTAGTGCAAATCTTGCCTCTCATAGAATTATGTAGAAGCACAGAGTTATCCATCCCAACTGTACTGTCCATACACACACATCATGATTCTTCCTTTCTATACCCCTTCCTTTGTCTACACCTGTCAAAGATGGGCACTCCATTGTCATTCAACTAATTTAGGTGCCTGAACTCGATGACACAATCCAACACAGTCCAGCATTCCACAACAATAGTGAGTTATCTGAAGAAGTTGTCGACCATAGCCATTTACAGCTCAACTTACTATTATGGCCCCTCATTTTTATACTTTTCTGCTGGATGGTTAAGACCTAGATAGAGCAAGACCTATATACCAACACATGTACTTTTTGTTTCTTATGAGGTCAGTGAAGTCCCCTCAGGGTTTATCTTGTAGTCCTGTACCTTATTCTGTAGATCCTTTGTCTGTGTCATCCATGTGGATGAGTCACAGCCAATGCTTGACCAGTTTGCTCTCTGTGAGAGCCTGAGAGAAAGTTTTCCCTCCATGTGACTTTCCCCAGGCACACTACAGAACTTCGATCTCTTTCCTCTGTGGCTCCATAATCTCCTTGTTCAGAAAATTTGGAGTTCAACTGAGTTTCATGATGTTGCAGTACAGGTTCTCCTATGTCCTGAGTCTTCACTGACCTTGAAAGGCTAGGGCCAAAATGTTGGCTGGCCTTGTGGCTCTTCTGTTTCTCCAACTTTGATCTGTGAACTTATGTTGTTAACCATTCAGAAGAAAAGCTGATTAGTATCCTGCAGCATATGCCATTCACTTTGCCTTATTGGACTGAACTGTTTTAGTTGTTTTACATTTCCATTTGTATTTCTTCTTTTTGCTTCTTATACTAGGGAGACTATGATATTTACTCATGTATGTCTGGTTTATTTCACTTATGAGTATATGTTCAAGTGGCATACACTTCAATATAAATGTTTTAAGCTTATCATTCTTAACAGCTGAGTAATACTCCATTATACAGAGATGCCACATCTTTTTCAACCATTCCTCATGTGATGGACATCTTGGTTGTTTCCAAGATTTTGCTATCACAAATTGTGCTGCTATAAAGATAGGTACACATATATCACTGTGACACAATGTTTTCAGTTCTTCTGGGAAAATTCCCAGTAGGGGGATAGCCAGCTTGAATGGGATTTCTAGTCCTACTCTTTTGAGGAGTCTCCACACTGACCTCCACAATGGTTGTACCAGTCTGCATTCCCACCAGCAGTGGAGAAGAAGAACACAATTTTTTAACAAAACTTAATACCATCTATTATCCATGGCCTAGTTTTAGTATATACATTGATATATTTAATCCTCTATTTGTACTTCAGTTGCTTTTGACCCAACCAATAATTATTTTAAAAGTAATTTGGCATATAATTGTTACATGAATGAATATTTATTCACAAAATTGTTCAATTAGTCATTCTTTTACTCAGGAAATGCTTATTGATCTAAGCAGTAGAGATAAAAAATGGATCTATGAGTTCCTTAGGAGCAAGTTTTGGAAACTCATAGTCTAGGAAGGTGAAAATGAGTTTATAAATAAGTAAGTGTTCTGAGAAAAATCAGAACAGTATAAGAGGAGAGAACAAGGGAAAGGGGCTCTCAGTAGCCAGATTAATACAGGAGATTCCATTTCTAGCCAGCTGCTGTTGGAACAGATGCAAAACTGAGGGGTAAGCAAATCTTACAGTGTCTGTGTTGGAAGGGGCCTTAATGTTCTAGTTCAATGCTTTCAGCCATAGGATGAGCAGACAGATACACCTGGAAAGGAAACAGGACAAAAGTCTCAGAATTGATCAGTAGCATGGACTGGACCCCTAATACCCCAGCTAAGCAATCTCTTTATCAATATGTCTGCCAGATGTCTATATAGCCAGCCTAAAAGACACGATGGCCCATGGTCTCCAGCCCAAGCTAAGCTGTTCATGGGCCACAGCCCAGCTTATGCTCCCTGAGCCTCCTTTTGTAGCTTCTCTCTCCAGTCTGTCTCCTTGGATCTGACACCTCTTGGCTAGCTGAAGCTGGCTTCTCTTTTCCCCTGTTTTCCAAACTTCTTTATCTTCCTACTTCTCCTAGATTTGCCATTTTTCCTCCATTGCCCATTTCTCTGGCAGTTCTGCTTTCTGTAGATCCCTCTTCCTCAGTCTCTAGTTCCTTCTAAGGGCTCTAAACCTATTGAAAGACATGAACCTTCTGACTTTCTGGTAATGTCTGGGTAACTTTTCTCACCATAATGTTAGAAATCCATTAAGTAACATATATAGCAAACAAAGGAAATATGTTATTTTGAAAAAGAGAAAAACAGAAAACCAAATTTATGTCATAGCAATATATAAATATATACTTCTTCAATGCATCAAATAACAAGATCTAATCTAATCATGTCTATAATATTGCAAAGAGCATAATGATTTTGCAAGATATCTGTTAGTTGTAATGTTGAAAATACTTAATGTTGAATATCTCTATCACTGACAAGAGCCATAGGTACTGCATATATTGCTATACGGTATTGCCTTCATTCATAATTGAAATGAATGATAAAACATTTTTCCATTCAAGTTTACAGACTCCCTAGTGTTATGAATGATCCTCAGTTATAGCCTCCAGCTCAAGAAATTCATAATTTGGAATGCTATATCTATGTAGGTATTACCTATATTTATAGCTTCAGACAAGGATATCCATTTGGATATCTCACAGGCATCTATAAAACATAATGTGCCAAAAGATGAATTTCTGGTCTTATTCTCCAAAATATCTCATTTTTTATCATCTTAATAAATGTCACCTCAATCCTTCTTTATGCTAAGCTCCAAACCCTAGCATTCATTCTCTATACTGTGCCTTCTTCGGCTTTTATAGATAATTACCTCATAATTTCATTCAATAAGTACTTAGTACCTGAAATATGTTGTACATCATTGTAGGAACCAGTGATTCAGTGGCATTCATAACACAAATGGTTACCTTATGGACTTTACGCTCTAGTTGTATGACACTGACAGCAAATAAGAACTGAACATGTGATAAGTTAGGTAGCAATAAGCGCATCTAAAATACTATACCTCCAAAATATTTCCCCAATATTGCTACTTATCTTCATATTCACTGCTGTCTTTGTTTTCTTCAACTTCACTCCATACTCTTGCTTGCAGCAATTTCTTTTGCAAACTCACTGTAGCTGCTCTTGTTGTCCTCCCATCCTTCCTTCACAGGACAGCCAGAGAGGAAAGAATGTCCCTTTGTGCTGCTCAGTGTGCTAAGAATAAACCCAGACTCTCTCACTTGGGAGACCTGGTGCTTTGAATCCCGCACTTGCCACCGTGTTACTCTTCCCTTCTGTCCTCCTACTAGCACATCAGGGCCCTACAGGCCTTTACAGTTTTCTTGTCAGTATTGTTTCTTGTGTTAGGATCTCGTCTACCTGTAAGCCTGGTTGAGTCCTACTCAACCCTTCAGATTTTAACCCAGTTAATCTTCACCTAAAGTGCCATCTCTTTTTTTTTTTTTTTATTAATTTTATTGAGAAACAAATAGCAATGAGACAGTTTCAAAATCAATTAATAGGACACTTTCAATAATAAATACATCACATATTGTTGTCTTCATAGTGGTTATTCATAGTTCAAGATGCAGACATGATATCCTGTCCAAGCACTACTAGTACAAATCTTTCTTCTCACTGAATTAAAAGAAAGTAGCTATATATCTATCTTAACTATTTTCTATATACTGATACAAAATGGTCCTTCATTTATATCTCATTTTTTTTGTTTAGTTTTGTCAGAAACGGGTATTGCATTGCCATTTAAATATTGTAGGTGCATGAATTCAGCAAAATAAACCAATAAGTCCAGTAGTCCATAATAGTAGTGGGTTACTTGTAGGACTGGCAATGTCAGAAGTTGTTGACTTAAGCCTTTTATAGCTCAGCATATTAATATGGCTTTACTTTTTATACCTTGTTTTTATACTTTTCTGCTAACGGTTAAGACCAAGATAAAGCAAGATGTATACAACAAGAAATGTAACTTTTGTATCTGATAAGGTCAGTGAAGTCCCCTCAGGATTTACCTTGAAACCCTGTACTGCAGTTTGTTATCCTTTGTCAGTGTCAGCCATGTGGATGAGTCACAGCCATTGCTCGACCAATTTGCTCTCTGTGAAAGCCTGAGAGAATGTTTTCTTTCCATGTGACTTTCCTTATAAAGTGCCATATCTTTAAAAAGCCTTTCCTGACCCTGAATCTAAATCACATCTCTTTCTCATTCTCTCCCAGAGTAACTTCTATTTTTTCCATTTTAGTGTTATAATTGTTATTTAATACAATACTCAAGTATTCCCTTAATATCTGTTTCTCTTACTACATTGCAAATTCCAGGAAAGCAAGAACCTTGTCCATTTTTCTTATTGGCAATAAGAAGTTGTCTTTTTTTTTCTTTTTTTTTTTTTTTGAGACAGGGTCTCACTGTGCAGCTCAGGCTGGCCTCAAACTCACTTTGTAGCTCAGGCTGGTCTCAAACTCACAACAATCCTCCTGCCTCAGCCTCCCAGGTGCTGGGATTACAGGCATGCGCCACCATGCCTGGCTAGCATATCGTTAGTAAAAACAATGTGTAGTGTTGCATGCATTATGAGTTCCTGTACCTTTTGTCACTGACATCTGCCCCAAAACTTTTCAAAAATTCTAGGCTTATAGTTCTTCTTTTGTACAGATGCATTTTTAAAAGCTCCAATTATACTTAGCTATTCCCAACCTAATCAGATACAGTTATTTTCAAATTCATTTATCCATCCATCCATCCATCCATCCATCCATCCATCCATCCATTCATTTGTTTAGCCATTATTTATTATGCACCTTCTAATTACAAGGCACTATGCCAGGTACTATATAAGATTAAAAGATGGATATGAGATAGTGTTCTTACCCTGAAGACATTTAAAACCTAGAAGAAGATTTAAGAAGTTATCAGATAGCTCCAGAAAAAATAGAAGCTATATGCCACAAACAGAGTTGTCAGAGATGATAGAAGTGTAGAAGAGGTACAAATAATATTTCCAACTAGAGATTTTCAGAAAAGTTTTCATGAGGAAGATAGAATCTGAACATGTAGGGCTTAGATGGCAGAAGAGGCATTCCTGGTGAAGAAACAGTTCACAGAAGCAGAAAAATACAGGAAGTGCTCGGCCTGTAACCTAGGTTACTTATAGAGGAACTGTGTATTCCTTAGATGGGGGCACTTGACATTTTGATCTTTATTTTTTATTTTGTTGTCTTTTTGAGGCAGGGTCTTGCTATGCAGTTCAGGCTAACTTTGAGCTCACTCTGTAACCCAGACTGGTCTTGAACTCACAATGATCCTCCTGCCTCAGCCTCCTCAGTGCTAGGATTACAGGCATCTGCCACCACACCCAGCTCATTTTGATCTTTATATTTTGAAATTTACTAAGGAGTTAGCCATAATAGCTTTTTTATATTTAGTACAGGGTCTACAGGGTCTCACTACACAGATAAGACTCATAGTGATCCTCCTATTTTCAACCTCCTAAGCATTGGGATTACAGGCACTCGCCACCACGCCCAGTCTCAGTTACCATCTCAGCAAGCTCCAGGGGCAGGCTGGCATGGCACACTGAGGATTG
The DNA here is from genome assembly GCA_004027165.1 of Ctenomys sociabilis. Taxonomy (NCBI): domain Eukaryota; kingdom Metazoa; phylum Chordata; class Mammalia; order Rodentia; family Ctenomyidae; genus Ctenomys; species Ctenomys sociabilis. The sequence goes on from PVKA01011378.1 coordinate 10,307, forward strand.
AATCCCCATCTTTGTATCTGCCTAAGCAGGTGCTTTAATCTGATGAGCTATCTGGCCAGCCTTACCTGGGATATTTTGATGGAGAAATAAAATAAAATTTAGGAGGAATCTCTGGAGAGACCTGCATACCTGCATGATTTTTAAATTAGGTAGATTTTCCTTGCTCAGTTAAGAGATTGGCATACAAAGCATGGGAACATTAAAACATTGTTGGGGGTGGGTATTTATGTGGAAGCCCTTGTTTTGGAAATGAACGTTCTTTGCTTAATGCTGACTTAGGGACAATAACAGCCATATCAGTTACAATGGCCATTCTCATGTTTAGACTGGCAGGCTTCTGATTATATAGCTGTAGTGCATTAGCTCAGGCTGGTAGAGCCAAATACAATAGAATTGGGGCTTTCTATAGCAGAAATTTATTTCTCACAGTTCTGGCAGCTGGATGTCCAACGTCCAGGGGCTGCCTTATTTGGTTTCCAGCGAAGCCCTCTCTTTCTTGCTTGTGATAGCTGTCTTTTCACTGTGTCTTTACATGGTCTTTCCTCAGTGTGTGCACATGGAAAGAGACCCGTCCCTCTTTCTTTTCTTATTAGGGCCTCCAATCTTATTAGATTACAACTCTACCTTATAGCTCTTTTAACCATTAATTCCTAAAACCCCTACTCAAAATACAGTCACTGTGGACCTTATGGTTTCAACATAAGAAGTTAAGGTATGCAATTCAGTTCAAGCATAGGCTATACCTCTCATCTTTTAGAATCAAAGACTGTGAAGATTATAATTTACTTGTTTTTAAACAGTTTTTCAGAGAGCATGAAGCACCCCTAAGTAGTAACCTTGTCACAGGAACCCACTCTGGGACAGAGTGAGTTGGAATCTACTTTACTGCTATTGACTAGGATTATGACTGAAAACATGCATTAGGAAACATTCCATCTACTTTGATTACTTCATTGTACCAGAGAAAGAGAGGTTCTTGAGATTCAGAAACATAAAGAAACTTTCTTATGGTCACACATCAAGATAGGAATAAATTCTATCATCCAATGAGCAGAATTACAGTCTTGCGTACAGACTGCTATACTGGAGTTTAATTCATTATTCCCCTTAGGTTCCCCCAGGTCCAAGAAAAGGTTCAAAGGGTCTAGTTTTCTAAGTTCAAAGTGCCTAGACTTGGGACATAATAGTTATCTTTCTGAGAAAATATTCAATTCTTGAAAATTTAATCACCTTTATAAAGAGGAAAAAAGCTTCATATATGGTGCCCAGAGTAAGGGCCCCTCAGAGCCCCTTCTTCATGGAGACCCAGTGGGGCCTCTTACTACTGCTCTCAGGTTCGGGCCATTCAAATGTCCGGAGGCTCTCCCTTGGGCATCTTGCTTTCACTCTTTGCCCAGCATCCATCAGACTGCAGCTGAGATGTTGCATCTTCTCTTCAGAAAGGCCCTTCCTGATCACCATCTTCCAACATTACACGTTCTTGTTTCAGAGCATTTAACTCATGTAAAATTATGTATTTCTGTTTGATGTTTGTTTCTCCTATATGATAATCTCTGCCTGGCACAACACACTGATATTAGCATCACCTCTGAGGCACACAGTGGTTATTACTGAATGAGTGAGTGGTTTATTTCCAGTAATATGAAAGTTTTGTTGTGGATCAACCATCTGTGTCTTTGAATTACATTTACTCATCTTGGTAGTTGCAGATTTGCATCCTAGAACCAAGAAAGTGAAGATACATGAAAAGTGAGTTTAATGTGTAATTGCCAAAGAATGATCAAATCCTAGAATGAAAATTCCTGTGATAAATTCATTCATTAAGTATTTTGATAAATGTTTATTGACCAAGTACTGTATTGCTTCCAGATAAAAATAATCTCTGCCCTAGTAGAGTAAAAAGAAAAGAATGGACAATAATAAGCAAAGTTGTTGAGAGAATAGCCAGCATAATGAGCTGAGCATACAAGAGCAAGGTTATATGAGAGGATCCGGGGAAGAGTGTTTTCTCCCCAAACCTGGAGGGTTTGCAAAATATGGACACAAAGAAGAAATGGAAGTACTTTAAAGTGGCTATGAGGAGCTCTAAAACTATAATAACACATTTGGATTGTATTATAAGATCAATGAAAAAATTTTAAACAGTAGAGATTGGATCAGAGGAAGACAAGATAGAATCAAAGTGACAAGTGAGCTATTCTGGTACTCAAATAGAAAGGAGATCACAGCATGACCTTGGGTGGTGGTGGTGGGAATAAAGAGAAGTGGACACTTGCGATTTATTTGGAGGTATAACTGATAGGTCTCAATGATGGATTGGACACATAAGGTGAGAGAGAGAGACAAACGAGGATGACTGTGCATGACAAATGGCCCTTTCTTTGAAATCACGCATCTCTTCTATTTGATACTGACTGACCCACTCTGCTCGCCATCATTATAAACCACGAAGGCTTTTGCTATTCCTTCCTTGGCATCACTTAAGCTGCATATTTAGCATCTTAATTCAATAATGTACAATCTGTATGGCTCATATCCTGATCTTCACAGCTCGTTGAGCCTCTTTAAACGGTCTGCAACACACATGAATTAAACATGGTGGGCAAAGGGAGAGAGACTTTAAGTGGCAGATATCCTTGCTCTCGCAGCCAAGGATCTGAACAGGATCGAGCTGGGGCTTATGACTACAAGGTGATGCTAATGGTGATTGTCTTTGCAGGTACTTTTAAGAAAGATGAAGGAAATAAAATGTCTCAAGAATGGAAAGATGTGGGACAGAAAGGCGGAAGAGAGAGAAAATCTGAAATACCAAGGATGGCTCAAGCAAACATCTTGACTGACCTGGATACTGAGATACATGAGGTGGTCAGAGTTATGTTAAGCCAGACTGTGCATGGATGTAGTTAAATTATCAGAGACAGGACAAGAAAGAGGGAGCTGAATAGAGAGAAATGAGACTAGCACTAGGAATAATGTGATCATCATTACTGAGTTTTTACTGTTTGTCATGCATTATACTAAGCCCTTCTGATGGTATATACTATTTAGTCCCCACAACATCTATTTTATGCAAAAGAAACCAACACTTGAGGAGGTATAGGTAACTTATTTACACAAAAATAGCTGTTAACAGAATAAGGATTTAAAGTCAGATTAGTGTGGCTGCAAAGCTTGTGTCTATTGCTATATTTTATTGCCTTTTTTAAAATTGGGAAGGACTAGAGAGAAGGCAGAGGAGAAATCATATGGGAAGGAGAGAAAGAGAGCCTAGGAGGACAAATATACCTGATATTGTAAGAGAGTAGTTGACTAAAATGAAAGGGAATCTAACCTGAAGGAAAAAATAGTGTATTAGTATATGACATGAGTCTTACGAAATTGCTAGAGATGAATATGCTGTTAGCAGCCTCCTGCTCTATTTCCCTGCTGGCTATAGACTCATAATTTCTATCTTTATTGCTGTTTCTGCTCCCAGCCGTGAAACTCTCCACTTTAAGATGAGCCAACTGTTACTTACTTTTCTGACTCAAACAAAAACCCATCGTAGGAATGGAGGGACCAAGGAAGAGAGTGGTACAGACTGCTATTTCTGAGCGAAGGCAATTCACGCCTGATGAAAGACCACAAAGGAATAGGACTGCACCATAATTAACTGGGATTTACAACTTGGCACAAAATCCACTCAGGTTAAATATTCAATTTCCCTGTTCTTGCTCCAGGTAGTCAAATTTCCCAAGTATCATTGACACTATGCATCCCAGGAGAAATACCAGGATTTAGTTCTCAGAGAAAGAGGACTAGAGCCATATCCTTGTGTGTATATCCTGAGTTCACCACTCTAAGTCTCTTGGTAAGTATGCATTAAGACCAGACTAGATGGCAATATACTGTGTAGCGCATACAGTCTATATTGCAACAATCGACACTGGTGTGCCACACCCTGTACTAGCTAGTAGAGCCACGCTTGAGGAGTCTGACAGATACACATTGTTTGCAGGAAGCTTAGCAAATGCTGAGGCAGATACATACTGAATAAGGAATGGTGCCAAGGTGTATTTATAGTGCAAGAGAAATATAAACATTCTAATATTCTAGTGTTAGACAACCTCAGTCTGTGACTTAGTAGCTTTTTGATCCTGAATGAATGATCTATAACACCTGTGAGCCTTGGTTTCCTCATCTATAAAATAAAGGACATTCATTCATTCATTCATTCAACAAACTCTTAAGAGAAAACCTCCAAAATTACTATAGTTTGGGTGACAAGAGTAAGCCTCTCTGGAGACAGGGTGGCATTTAAACTGAGACCTAACCTATGGGAAGCATTGCCTGTGTCATGGGTCAGGGTGGGGGAGGCTTTCCGGATGGAGGGAGAGTACTCACAGAGGTGGGAACGTGCACAGCCATGTCCTCTACAGACCACTGGGGGACACTGTGAAGTACTACGGCAAGATTGTTTGTTATGGATTTTGTCCTCAGAATATCTAGATAGGGTTATTATTTTGATCCTAAGAAGGTCCTTACCCTCATGGACCTTCTTTAATACTTGGAGAGGTAACATCCAGGTCTTCAGATAATACAATACAGTGGATATCAAAGTGGCAAGTGGTGAGGATTAGAGATAATAAGCCATAGGAGTTCAGGAGTGAGAGGAGTGAGTGAGGCAAGGGGTAGGTGTTTCCTCTGGTGTGAAAATTTCCTTCCTTCCCTTCCTTCCTTCCTTCCTTCCTTCCTTCCTTCCTTCCTTCCTTCCTTCCTTCCTTCCTTTCTTTCTTTCTTTCTTTCTTTCTTTCTTTCTTTCTTTCTTTCTTTCTTTTTTGTCAGAACTGGGGATTGAACTCAGGCCCTTGTGCTTGCCAGGGAAGTACTTATTCTACTGAACCATCTCCCTGGCTCCAGTGTGAGGGTTTCTCCAAATAGTGACTATGATCTGAGCCAGCGATGCTCCAAGCAGTGAAAACCACAGATGTTGAGGTGCAGCTAGCACTTTCCCTTTGCTTTGTTGCCAAACTTGTCTCCAGAGTGGAAGCTTCACATCCTAGAGATCATTTTAGCTCGAGGGGATGGAGCAGCAGAGGATGCAGCCAGAAAGAGGCAGGAAGGAGAAGTAGAAGAATTCAGGAGGCCGGTGATGCAGCCCCAAATAAGTGATAAGAAGTGTGCTCAGGGGTTTGACCTTTTGTGATCATCAGAACCAATTTCTCTCCTGCCTCCTGCCCACCTCCAAAGCACTCAGGATTATAGGTGACATGGCTCAAGACACTGGCTTTTTAAGTTTTAGCTTCATTTCAATTCCAAGATTGGTTTTATTCCAAGATTGGTTTTCTTGCTGTGATCTGTTTGGAGACATATGAACACTGCGAACAGCCCGTGACCACAAACCAATAAATACAAATGAAAATAAACCGGGTAAAAATATGTTTTCTTTGTCTATTGCAGGCCAGATCTCCAGTGGTGACAGCTGTGGAGAAAGTGAGCAGCCCATCGACCACTGCCAGACTGGCTGTTCCCCAAGTTTCTTCTGTAGTGATGAACCTTTAATCACACTGGCCCTTACACTGAGGGGAAAGGCTTCCTCCAGCATGGGTTTCTTACCTCAACACAGAGGCCAGGCTGCTGCTGTCTTGGCTGCAGTATCGAGCAGTCTTCATTTCTGTCAGCGGGATTATGAAGGGTCTTCCTTGAACCTTATGTGGTCCATTTACCAGGGAGTAAGCAGCAGGTCCTTCTTATCTCTGGAAACACAGGAATGTGTAGTAGATGGAGTAGGTGGAAGGGGGCAGGTTTATGTTTGAGTAACAGACCCTCAACTCTCTGGAGAAAAATATTCCAGCTAACATGTGGTCCAAGAGAGAAGGAAAGCTTTCTGACTTAAATCAAGTAAAAGTAGAATTAGCATTCTTGTGAAATTATAATCAAAGACTTATTATTGGTATTATTACCTGAATTGAAGTAGACTAATAACATGACCTCCGAATCAGTCCACAAGTACTTATTAGGCACCTATATTTGCCAATACCTTTCCAGTCTGTTTTGTGGAGCTGTGCTGGATCAGAGGCCATCATACTGTAGCCCTTAAGACAAATGCAGGGGCAGGCAATCATATCAGCAGCATAAGCACCTGCCTGGCAAGCACAAGGTCCTGAGTCCAGTCCCCAGTATAAAAAAAAGGCAGAGATAGCCACAATTTTGTCAATAAAGGTTTTTTTGCATCACGTCGATAGCCTTTTATGTATGTATTATCTGTGCCTGTTTTTGTACCGGCAGAGGTAAATGGTGAGAGAGACTGTATGGTTTACAAAGCTAGAAATATTAATTTTCTGTTTATAGAACAGATTCTTTGTTTATAGAACAGATTCTTTGACCCCCTGATGTCAAACTTTGTATCCTGATGGAGAATTCACAGTGTGATAGCTAAAAAGAAATGGGTAGAAGGGAGAAGGGGCATGCAGATATTGGATATAACATAGTGACAGTAAATAGATGAATACCCAAGCCCCTGAATCCAATGGACCTTGGTTCAGATCCTAGGTTTGGATCAAATTTCTTAGCTTTTCTACATCTTTCTTCTATAAATGACTGTGACAATTGCATTTATCTCGCAGAGTGGTTAGGGTTAGAGTGATTAATGTAAGTGCTGTCTAATGTACAGTAAGTGCTCAAGAGGAAGACTGCTGTTTTACTACTAGTGCTGTGTACCAGTGATGAGCTAAATACTCCACGTCTTTTAGCTTGGTTAATCCTTGCTGTATTATTATGTCCATGTCACAGGGAGGGCTTTGTGACAATACTACTACAGGTCACAAGTCTTTCAGGTGCAAATTGGTGTATGCCAACATACATCCTGTGGATCCTTTGGGAGTGAAATGTTATAGTGTAGCCATGCCTTGGTTCACAAACTTACTTTGTGCCACAATTCTGGAAAAGATGGCTACATTTGTGTTTGTGTGGCAAAGATGGCTGTGGTCATGTTTGTCATATGATGCAGAGTTTGCAAACAAAAACAAAATATTGCCAAATGTTTCTGTCTGCCAATCACACTGTATGTAAAAAAGTAAAAAAGATGGTCATGAACTGAGATACTACTTTGCTTCCGAGGAGCACAGAGAGGCTGACTGGGGTCTCAGGAGGGTGATGTAAAGCCATATCAGCATCAGTTCCAGATCAGGAGCAAATTAGGAAGATGTTTCCTGACGGACAGAGAGAGGGGCTTCTGGCAAAGCAAGGCAGAGCACCCCACCAGCCTACAGATGAGGTGGGCACCAGTAGCTCTGCTGTGAGAAATGGACTCCCAGTAGTCAGGACCTGAGCACTTTCATGATAGGAAGTCGACAGGCCTGGTTTGGAACATGGGATGGAGCTGCACCCTTTCCTTCATTCCTGGTCATGTGCACTTTGATGCCCATCCACAGCCTCTCCACATTATCCCACTGCAAGAGGAGAGTCTGGGCTGGGAAGGAGGAGGAAGGCGGAGATTCAGATGCTGTGGAATAGCCACGAAGACCTGACAGTGGGGGAGGAGGGTGGTGAAGCAGCCAGATGTGGTCTTGAGACCACAGCATACATATCTGAAGGCAGACTCCAGAAATTTTATTCAGTTATCTGGTCTACTGATGGCCCTTGGTTTGGATTAATATATCTTGGAGAATTTAAAGGAGAAAAATCTATGGGAAGCCTGTTCTGCAGGGAGAGTACGTTGGTGCCAAGAGTGACAGCTGCATGAAGAGAGTATTAAGCACTTATGAACTCATGTCCCTGCCATCTCCCCACCCCCTGGTGACACAAATGATGTGAGAGGAGAGTGAACGAGTGGGAAGCCCTCATACAGTCCCATACACAAGAATCCAGCACTTATTGAGCTCCTATGGTATGCTAAGCTGCATGCTGTGCTCCAGTTGCGGGACTAATGGGACACCATGGGGTCCATAGCAAATGAAATCATTTGCACATGTGGTTGCCTTTGAGGGAAGCTCCAGCTGCCGGGGGCAGCAGAAGCATGCAGAGCTGCATCCTTCAGATGTCCTGGTGATGATCTATGGATGGCAGAAGGGAGAGAATGTTTCTCCAACAGCAATCCCTGCATTTCCTGGGTACAATACAGTGCCCGATGCTCAGTCATCACGGTTGTTTAGTCTTACACAATTTTTCTACTTCTTTGTTCTTCATTTCTTTCCCTTCCCTTTTTGCACCTACAAGGGAGGCCTTCATTAAGCTAATTAAAAAGCCATCAGGGAGAAGTGTGACAAAAAGCCACTTGGGTTTTCCTGCATAGCTTGCATACTGGCTCTGTTTCTTTTTAAAAATTCTGAGCTGCTTCTGGTCCTGTGGCTATGGAGGGTTGGAGCAGGAGACCAACAACAACACGGTGCTGGAGGGGACAGAGACAAATACCTTTCTCCAGTGGCTGAGCCAAGGCCCAAGTGAACAGGCTTTGAAGTGGCCTCCACCCCCTCTTGGTTCTTCCATACACATCTAATGTACTGCAAAAGGACAGTCTAAAACTGCTGGTGGTCTTTGGAAGGAGTATACTCATGTGAAGTTGTTGCTTGAGGGCTGATGTAAAAGAAAATGTTGGGCTGGCGAGATAGCTCAGAGGAATAAGCACATGCTTAGGCCAAATGAAAGGACCCAGGTTTGAAGCCTGACACCACATGCCGCGCCAGCCCTGCTCCCAGGAGGGCTGAACTGGTGACTGAGTCTGGACGTGGTGATGCATGCCTATAATCCCATAGCTGGGGAGGCGGAAAACAGGAGGACTGCTATGAGTCTGAGCTTCATAGTGAGACCCCGCATTAAAAACAAAAGTTTACAAGAACATGCTGCAGATTTGACCAGATACATTCACATGAGTGTCAGGACAGGTCTTGCTACTATCTACTGCAGATTCTATTATCATTGTCCAAAGTCATGTATCTCTTGGAGGGACAAGAATGGGACAAACATCTAAGATCATGAGAACTCTTCTTGCTTGAACACAACTCAGAGGCTTCTCTACCATGAGAATTCCCTCCATTCTTGATCTAAGTTTTATCTCCAGGTGATTCCAGTTTACCTTTGAAATGCAGAAAATATTTGTGCTGTTCTTACATTTGAATAGTTTATAATGCAACACGAAGAGCCCTGTTCTGCTCTGCAGGTTCACAGAGGAAGTGAATGCAGCCCTTAGACTGAGACAGCTGAGGGAAGGAGGGTGTTTGGCTGAGGACGGTCATGCGGTCATGCGTATTTTCCTCCTCATCCTGGGCCTCCTCCTGGGAGACAGTAATTATCCTCTGGCTTCTAATCTTTCTCTGAACTTTTAGACTACTAACAAGCATCTGGCTTTTAGCTGCTGAGCAGGGAGGGAGTACCTGTCCATTGGTGAAATAGCCACACACTCATCCCAGGCTTCTGCTAGCCAGGCCATCCGAGTGAAACTGATTCAACTGTGGTGGCCTAATCAGTTCTGGAAAGTTCAAGACTCGAAATCCTCAGTTTCTCTTGGTGCTTGATTTCTTTTCTAAAAAGGGAGAGAGAGAGTGAAAGTGAGAATAAGAATAGGTGTGTGTGTGTGTGTGTGTACACATCAGAGGGGACATGTCTTTGTATTGTAGAAATTTAAAGACACAGAAAAGTCAGAAGCATTTTACAATGAATGTCTGCAAACTCAGCACACAGCTTCTGTTGTCACTTTACTGTCCTGTCACTCACTCATTTATCTCTCCATTATGGGAGATATGCCTCAAACCACTTCAGCTCCTTCTCCAGACCACGGGCTGACTGAACCAGAAACTTTGCAGTTGGACCCAGCAATCTATGTTTTCACACACCTCCCAAGTGATTTGCTTTACTCTCTTGAATTTAAGAACCACATTCCTCTTGGCCTATTTCAAGATAAACTGGAGATATTGGTATATTTTTCCCAACTGCTTAATTCAATACATGTTTATTGAGCATTTACCAGGTTCAAGGTACTATTTTTTATGATAGTGATATAAACTTTCATGGTCAGATGAACAAAATAGTTGTTATTAAATCAAGAAAGAGAGAAAAAGAAAGAAGAGAGGGAGGGAAGAGGAAAAAGAAAGAAAGAGAAGCATCTAGGCATGAAGACAACTAGGTGGAGTAGAATTGAAAGCTGCATGAGGTTATTGACACATTCAACTGACTGGAAGAAAACAATTAAGAAGCCTATTAACTTTTTGAGGGACTTGTACTATTATCAAGGGATTACATCATGTCTGGCCCAGTAGGATTCATGAGTTTGTTACAGATCAGGGCTGCTGTGTGCCTGGAATTCTTTCTCTTCTTTCACTGGGATGATTACTGAGTTCTGTTGCCCTTGTCCTATCTAGGAGGAACACAGAGGCTGCTCTCTAGGTTCTGAAGTGACAGTTCACCCATCTTTGCCAAGGACAGACTTAGCACGATGCAACCTTGAGTACTGTGTAGATATTTGGGTCCTGTGATGGTTTGTGTCTAGTTGTCTCCCTACAGCCTCATGCAGTCATGCGGGGTGCTTTGTGGAGGCAGGTGAATTTAGGGTTTGTGACTGACTCATTGTCTAGTCCTGGGATCATGGTAAACTACAACTACCCCAGGGTGGGTGGCCCACATACAATATAAAGACAGAAAGAAATTTCTCTTACACTCCTCCCTTCTTGCTCTTGTTGCTCTTGGTATCTTCCACTGCCATGTACTGGAGCTCCTCAGCCATGTGCCATCATGACCTGGAGCCCGCAGGTTAAACCCTTCCTTCCTTCCTTTTGGGCACCAGGTATTTTGTCTCAGCAATAAGAGAAAAGTAACCAAGACAGATCCCCAGGCAAAATTTCAGAAGCAACCTCAGGATTTTGAACATATTATTAAAATATTAATAAATACTAACTTTTGCCTCTGTCAATACAAAGAGGAATAAGAGAGAAAGAAAGAGCACCCGAAATCAAGTTTCTTGGTGCTTCTTTGTTGCTTTGTACCAAGCCAGGAAGATAATTACGCCTAAATAAGTACAACTTTCTGATAACCAGTGAATGTCATTTCTTATATACTGAAAGAGCTTTGTAACCTGGCTTTGGTGTGTAAATGCAATGCTTTGTGATAGTTCAGCACAGTATTTTAAGTGTGGTCCTTAGCTCTGCAGCAATAATATCACCCAGAAGCCATATATCAGAGCAAATTCTTAGCACTCAGCCCAGACCAACTGAATCAGAAACTGGAAGTGGATCCAAAAATCTCTGTTTTGAGCACATGCTGCGGGTGATTTCCACACTCACTGGAGCTAGAAGACTTTTGCATCTGCGGCAGTGCTTTCCAGGGCTGGTTGGGCATTAGAGTCTCCTGCATTGTGGAAAATACTGAGTACAGGTTCTGCCTGCACCTCATGAATTTGAATCAGAATTGATGTGAATGATGTCCAGGATTTGACGCACTTTAAACATTCTATAACTGGTTCTAAGTACAGATAGGGTTGAATCTCTCTCTTAAAACTAACCTTTCCTTCGTTGGAGGCCAGTTAGACCCATCAGTGGGTCTAATGCACAAGGCCATCACACTGATGTGAAGTTAAATGAATAGTGAGGATGTTTCAGTGGTGACCCAAGCCTGTGAGGTTTTTTCACTGCAGATTATAAGGCCTATTTAGTGGTGCTGTGTAGAGCAACACCCTCATATAACAGCTGTGTATGTATTCACCTCTGCTGTTCCAAATAGCCCCATGATTCTTGGTAGATAGGGAGCTATAGCCATGGGAAGCAGAAGTTATGGAACCAAAAGATAGAAAATGTTCTGAGTCATCTAGGGAGTGAGAATGTGGAGTTCTCGATGCGTCACTTCTGATTTGTGCAACTCAAGAAGCAGAACCACATTTCTCACACTACGAGGTTAGCTCTCCGGTTGGCCAGGCTAAAAGGACAAAGGGTAGTGTTTTATAAGCCATGAAGAGTTACAGAAATATAAGGCAATTGTATAACTTATTTTTCTCTGTTTTCTGTCAAAGTGATTCTAGAATTCTTGCATTTCTACTCCATGAGAGTTCCTGGGAGCTGTGAACTCAGTTGAAAATTGAATATTTAAGACCAACCGTGGTTTCATCTCCCAGTTTCTTCTCTGGGTTTTAAAAAATGACCCAGATCTGCGGTCCTTTAAAATCCCATGAGAGTACCCTGTCTGAAAAGCACTGCAAAATGATATTTTAGAAGAAATTAGGACAAGCAGGAATCACCTTTTGGGGAAGTGAGGAACACAGCTAAAATTCCTTCTCTTCATCTCATTTGCTTCTGCCTTACGACTTGAAGACATTTTTAATCAATGTTTTAGAGACCGGGTATCATATAAAGAAGATGAGGTCTCAAGCATAGTGTAGCAGTACTGCAAATATTTTTAAAATAAACTCGTCTCACTTCACTTTGAGCAGACGCCAAAAGATATCTCTTCATCCTAGTTCAAAGCTCTTTGAGACATTGAAAACTGCTCCCTACAAAATTGCTTCTGGAAGCTCCACGCTATGCTCTTGCATTATTTACCACGATGAGTACCCGGAATAGCATCAGTCTGGCAAATATAGGGCATGAGCTGGGAGTCAGAGTTGGAGCAGTAACTGCTAGCCCATCGTGGAATGTGTACCTGAGTCAAAGGGAAAAGCTGAGCTCCTTTTTTTAAGAACCATTCAAATTGGAAGGGAGTTCAGGTCATTTACTTTTGCAGGCTGAGGATTGCACTGGGAGAGATCAATGGTGTAACTGTTTCCTTTGCACTGCCTTAGGTAAACAAGATGCAACGGATGGGGAAAATGATGTGGTGCTGTGGTTTATGTCTGCAGTTGTGGAAATAATTTTGTCCTTTGTGTCTTTCTTCTTATTTCCTAGTTGTTGGTCCCTTTCTGAATCCTCTACCCAAAGGGCCAAGAGTTGAGTAGACAAGCAAGACTCTTGTGGTTAAAACCTGAGGGAGGTACTTGGACTCTGGTGAGTGCTTCCTGAGAGTGAATATCTTCCTAAATTTTCACTTCTAGGTACTCTGCTTGCCTCCCCTTAGTCCAGGCACTGCTTCACCTAATCTAGACACCTACTGTCGCATACTCATGTCTTCTGCCTAGTGCCCATACATTTCCTGCCTATCCCATTGCCAAGGAAGGTACAGTGAGAACATACTGACTATTCACACTCAGAATATGTGTACATTCACAAAGAAGTTATACATTGGCAATATTTGTTCCAAAGAAAGATGTGTTTTGCCTTGCTGACTTCTCTTTTCATTTAACCACTACAACGGTCCTTATCTGTGTCACCAACCAGGCACCTAGATTACCTTAATGAAATTGCAGGCTCTCTCAGGGATGATTTTGATGATCCCCCATAGTTTCTTCTTTGTTTTATATCAAATAGAAAATTATTTCTATATTGATTAACTTGAAAGCCTGAGGTCTGGATTCTGACAGCATCTGCTTTCAGCATGGGATCCTTCTTGGGCTGAGATAGGCCATCACAAAGAGCCATCCCATGGGCTGGAGAATGTCAGCAGTAGAAAAATCACAGTGGAAGGTAGCAGAGACAACCCTATATTGAGGAACTGCAGAATTCTCTCTAGGGGTAATGGCCTTCATGCTGCAAAGGTAAGTGTGTAGGCATTCTAGGAAGCTGGAGGTATATACATAGAGGCAGAGAGAGAAGGAAGTGCCTCTGTACAATAACAAGAGGTTGGATATGAATAAAAACTTGTTCGAGTCCTGGGTTCAAACTCTAGTACCCCACAAACAAAACAAAATAGTAAAGCAAGATAAACTTAGAAAGAAATGTTGGGGTAAAGTTGGGAATGGCTATAGACAAGGGCTTTGAATACCATCTTAAGAACTATAGAATTTATGGGACTGAGAATAACCTGACTGGGTTGAGTATGTTTGATCTGAGGAATGTGAGAAATAGTCTGTTTACCTTTAACATGTATTCTTTGCCCCATTAGAGCTGACTCTGAGTTTCCATTAGAGATTAATGCATTTAGAATGACAGGTGTTCGGTCCTTCTGCTAGGTCTCAGGTAGACAGCTCCTGGGTACTGTACAAACATTTACTCATGATTTAATGTAAAGTAGTAAAATGCATATTTTCCTTCTTGTGTTTTAAGAAAATGAGCTACTGGGTTAGACGTACAAATAGGTGCTATCTACAGAGGGTAGCTGTGATAGGGATCTTCAGGATGGTGCTTGGGGCAGCACACTAGTGCCAAATTGTGAGTGGAACAATGAGTGCGCCAGAGCCATTGTGTAGCACATGCCAGCAGTACGAACTCCTTAACGTTCCCAAATCAGCTTTGCAGCTCCTCAGAGCAGCACCAGGAAGGGGATGAGACAGCGATGATCTTAAGACTCCAGACTCTGAGGATCATGGCACGTTCGTCCTACCTCAAGGCCAGCTGTCACTTTCAGATTGGAACTCAGGTCTGTAGTATCCAGATGCAGATGCTTTTTTAAAAAAATCTACTTCATATTCTTGCCGAAGTTCAGCTCTGTCCAGCTCCTTAAGGAGCTACAGTTTTTGTCCCATCATAAATTTTATCATGTACCTGACTCTATAACTCTTGAAGCCATGAACACTAACAGTTCTGGGTCCTGAAACTGAGGCGCTTGCCTTTGGCCTTCCATCTTTGAACTTTGGTTTGTTTTCTACTTGTCATTTGATGTCATCATCTCCTTTTGGTAGCTGGGACATGATACCCAACAGGCACAAGAGAAAGGAACAGTGGTTTACTCTGGCTCAGTTTCAGAGACCTCTGCCCATGCATTGTTGGCCAGCTCTAAGGCATAACTGGCACAGTAGGAAAGACTAGTGCAGGAAGCTGTTCATGCATGGTGGCCAAGAAGCAGGGGCACAAAGAGAGAAGGCATGAGAGAGGACAAAGGAGTGAGGTCAGAGGCCAGGCGAGGTGCAGAGTTGTGGAGGGAGCTAGGTCTTCCCAGGAAAAACTCCCAGGGACCCACCTCCAACTAGGCCCCACCTCCCACAATCCAGCCACCTTTTAGGAGACACCCAGCTCTAAACTCCAAGTGTGGACTTTCAAAATAAGCAGAGGAGAAGGAGTACAGGTGGTTATAGAGGGCAAACTGGTATTAATAAAAAAAAATGTGCAATATTGCAGGCATTTTTTAGCCATGTTGCTGGGATGTACAGGAGAGGACTCTGCTTATCACCATTGCCAGAGAACTTTCCAGGCAGTATTAATACTGCTTATTGTGCTCATTGCCTCAAAACCCTAAGCAACTGGTTTCCTTTGAGTCTGCACTTTGCTATTCTCCTCATGGGAACTCTTCTCAAGAGTGGAACCTGCATCTGGGAACAGATGCTTGGGGCTTTCATGACAACCTCCAAGAAACTGTCTAGAAGCTTGGAACTAGTATAGCTGGAAAAGAAGCACTTAGTTAAGCCCACCCTGGTATGCAGGGATGTGGAAAGGAAGAGATCTAACAAAACAGGAAAAAGTAGTGACTCACGTGTGCAGTAACACAGCTGACAGAGTGTGCAACGCAGCTTGTCTCCTCAGGTCTTTGTGACAACCTGAGGAAGCAGGCAGGGTGGCTAGCACCTTGATAAAACTAAGGCTGAGCAGGGTCTCTCTTCAGGCTCTGTAGATACAGAGTGTTGTGGCTGGCGCATAGACTGAGAGCATCGAAGACCTGGTGTGTGCTTTTCTGCTGCACTTCCCCAAATCTCTAGAGAAACCATGAATATTGACAATTCATGCATCTCAGAAGAACAAAAATTATCCAGCTTCAGAGAGCATTTGTACCCAGTTTTAACACTATATGCCCATCTAATTTTAAAACGCTAGTAAGATGCACTTTTAGTGTTCAGCTTAAAGGCCAAGTTCTGGTGTCACTATCTCTAAGAAATTCTCCCTTCTTGGCCTCTCCCTCTTGCCTGAGTTGCCTCTTCTTATGGTACAGATCTAAAATGCTCACCCAGATTGGGCATGGTGGTGTGCACCTGTAATCCCAGCTCTTGGGAGGCTGTAAACAGGTGGATCACTACAAGTCTGATCTAGTAGTGAGACCCTGAACACCCTACAGAAGCTTCCCTAAAAATAAAATAAAATAAAATGTTCACCCAACATCTCATGTGTTCAGATTTTGGGGTTTCAGGAGTGGTTGGCTCATGGGAGGGCCATACTCACCCATGGATTCTTCTGTTGATGAGTTTAGTAGCTGCAGGAGATGCTGGGACATGGGACCTGGTTGGAAGGGAGGTCACTGAGCATGTGATCTGGAAGGGTTTACTTTTGTCCCATTTGTCTTTTTTCTTCCTGCTTCCAGTTAGCATTATATGAATGGCTTTCTTCTGCCAGACCCCCAATCATTCAACTTCTGCCCTGGAGCTGATAGAGCATAGACTGAATCAACGGAAACTTTGAGCCAATATAAACCCTTCCTTGTTTAAGTTGTGGGTGTCAGCTATATTGTCTTAGTAACAGGAAAGTGACTCATATACCCCTTTATCATACTGTCACCATAACCTTTATCTCTACTACAGCATTTATGACTTGTTTATCTACCACTTTTTGTTTACTAGGTGACAGCCTAGTACACACTGTTTGCTTCTTGGATAGGAGTCATAATCCTTATTTCTTGGTGCTTAAACAATACCACTGTTTATGTCTTGGTGATACAAACAATGTAGATGGGAGTATAGCTGGAACAGACAAATTAAGCCAAATGGTAGAGGCTTACACTGATAGCCCTTCATTAGGTCCTTTGTCCTTTTGCAGCTTTAGTTCTCTTCTCTCCTGCTTGATATTTTTATGTCTCTTGCTTGCTGCCTAGAAAAGATCTTTGGTTTCCAGAGAGAAGGCCAAATGCAAGATCCTTCCTTGAGGAGCTTACATTTGGATCAGCAGACACTGCGCGTGTGGTTTCCAGCACTGAACCTTGAGCTATGGTAATAGCAGCTATAGTGGTCTGCTGGAGAAGGAAGGCGAAGTTCACCTTATACATTGCTCCGATGTGAATGCAGGGCCTCTGACGATGGGGTCTCTTAACTGTAGGACTGTGGTCAGTACTTCAGAATATGATATATATACATGTATGAGCACATGTGTATGTATGAGCATGTGTGTGTGTGTGAGTGTGTGTGTACACTTGTGCACCCTGGAGCTAGCTCCTAAAATTAGAAGAAAATATAGAAAAGAAGATGACCACACATAAGTACTTCTCTTTCAGAGGTAGAAATCTAAGAAAGCAGCCAAAGGGAAGAAACCTAGTATACTATAGTTGGAGTAAGTCACTTTCTCCTCAGCTCTACCCCTGCCCTCACCCCCATTCTTCCTTCCTTCTACCACAACTGGATGACCCTATCCAAAGCTTGTATCTGGAATTGGGAAAACAACCCATCCAATCACCACCAGGCCCCCAGTGAGCCCAGTAAACCTATTCAGTGTACAGAAAAATGTGGGCACAAGGAAGGCTGAAGGAAAAGGATAGAATTAATAACCAAGGATGGAGAGTTTGACATGCCATTCCTTTATTCCCAGAACACCATCAAAATTTAATGTCCTCCAACTTGTGCTCAGGTCACTCAGTCTCCTTTCCGTCGGGCTGCACACAGTCTCCAAGGCACAGTTGTTTTTCTTTCTTGGTTCAGCAAACATCTCGTGCACGTCTCCTCTGTGTTGGGCACTGTGAGGGATGTTAGACAGGCTAGAATGTGCTGACCCCCATCCGGGGATTTGTCTGCACTTCTGCTCCTGACGTTGGTCTTGGCTTTGTGAGAGCTATAAGCTCTTGAGTGCAGGAGCTGATTTCTGATCATCTCCACCTCCCCCCAGTTACCCCATCCAATAGCTTAACCCCAGGCCCTATATTCCATGCCCCTTTTCTCCCCTACCTTACCCTGGATTTCCCTCTTTTATACTTTCCCTTTTCTCCTCCTCTCTGCTCCCATTTTTCCCTTCTTTCCTTCATTCTCCTTCTTTCTCTTCAGGGGTGTGGACTAAACTCAAGGCCTCACACATGCCAGGCAAGCAACTATCGCTATCTATATCCTCAGCCCCTTATATATCTCTTGAATGAATAAGTACATTAGGATGAAGTACAAGATATGTTCCCTACCTCCAAGAAGCTCAGTGTCTTTGTGTTTAAATATTTTTCAAAGTTTGTTTTTATTTATTTGGTATAGGATCTTACTATGCGGCTGGGACTTGTATTGATCCTCCTGTCTCAGCCTCCCCAGGGTTGGGATTTACAGGCGTGCATTAACCACATCCAGTTTTGGTGTCCTGCATGGTGTGCCCAGAGTTCCTGGACCAGCACAGTGTGTGGATCCAGGGATTGAACCTGGGTCCTTTTCCTTGCCAAGCAGGTGCTTAGGCTGCCAAGCTATCTCCCCAGCCCATGAGCTTACAGTATTTTAAGGAAGAAAATAAATAAATGACTTCTAAGATGATTTGTAGTTTTATGATTCTGTTCTTAGGAAATATCATAATGATACTATTATGGTTTGTGTCTAGGTATTCCTCTGAAGCCTCATGCATTCATTGAGGCAGGCTTCTAGAGTTTGTGATTAATTCATTATTCAATGCTGGGATTATGAATAAGAGTGATACACTGGTCCTGGGGTGGATAATCTGTATTCAGTATGGAGAAGGAAGAGGGGCTTGCTAGCCATCAGAGCCACTGCTCCTCCTTTTTCCCTTTGGCTCTTTTCTGTCTCCCATCACCAAGAGCAGCTGCCCTCTGCCACGTGCCACTCTGCCTTGGAGCCAGCTGAGTATGGGCTGAAACTTCCACCAACTGAGCTAAATAAACCTTTCTTTCCTTAATTTTGGGTGTCAGGTATTTTGTCCCAGCAATGAAAGAAAAGTAACTGAGACAAATACAGTCCAAAATGTAACAATTTCATTTAAGTATGCAAATTACTATAAAAGAGAAGAAACCTGGGTATAGATCCAGCTAATTATTGAGCATATGCAGTATTCTAGGAACTTCTCAAATAACACCTTATTTCATTGTTTCTATTTCAGAGTACAGTATAGTTTTGTGATAATGATAGTGGTTTTGGAGTGTTTGCTTTGTGGCAGGCAGTTACCTATGCCCAGTCTTTAAATTCTCCAACAAGCTTGCTACCTATAGAATTATCATCCTATATTAGAGATCAAGAAACTGAGGCAGGAGAAGAAACAATTTTTCCAAGAGAAATGGAATCAGCTACTGGCCACATAGACATGAGTAGCTAGGTGTTTCATTAACTCACCTGGGATGTGTGTGGCCTTGGGATATCACCTATCTGATTTCTGTCCCAGCACCTGCTCAATACGTGATTTGAGAATCCTATCCTCCCTACGTGTTAACTCTCTGGTTTGTAACATAGAAAAAGTAACTGCTATCCTAAAGATTATTGTAGGAGTAAATGAGAAATCTATGTTTATGCCTGTCATATTCCAATATGTTTCCTTCTTTAATAAAGAATGGGATAACTTTTTAAAAATGGACTAGTAAATAACCAATTGTCCCTCAAACCTGCCCTGTGGGGTCACTGTTTTCTGCCCCTGGTCAGATTCTACAGCGTTTCTTGTCATTTTCAGATATTAGAAGTTTTACTTATTGGTATTAAAAAGGCCAGGTGGACCTAAATCAATACTTTCATTTCACATCCAATTTAAGCTTTTCTCTTTCTCCCTGACTCAGGCCCTAGTCATGCTTGGTAACTGCTGCGGGGCTAGGGCGGTGCTTAATTTCTTCAAGTTCCTCTTTCCAGGCTGCTGGCTGTGGGCCACTGCCTGGGGCTTTCCACGAGGAGGTGGGCGGGGAGACAAGAAGGAAGTGCATATTTGCTGAACAGGGACTGGACTTGCATGTTCCTCAGGTGCCCAAATGCTAGCTTCCTCCCTTATGGGGGTTCCGGGGGTTCTGTAAAGGATTCTCTTAGTTTTTCAACACAGGGGTCCCTGCATGGCCTTTGGTAACATTCCTGAATCTCCTTCCCTAGGGAAACCCTGAGGATTCTTCTCTGAAGTCACCTCATTCTAGTAGGCCGTCCACTGGGGGAGGCCCCCCTCAAGAAAATACTCATCCAGCTCCTGTGGGGACACCCACTTGTTCCAGGGGGTGCCCCACTGGAACACATAGCAGCCTAGTGGGCAGTTCTGGTCAGGCCTGACCTTTTGGCCACACCAGGTAAAGGCCAGATGCCACTCTCCTGGTATGTCCTAAGGAGATCTCCCTTTCTTCTTTACAATTTGAACCTTCTAACAGCCATTCTCCCTTGGCCTGAGGGGAGAGGCTGCAATGAGCATTTGTTACTGAGCTGACAACTCCCAGCACACCCTTTCGTAGAATCTTCCTTGATTAGCCTGTGACCTTCCTTACCTGTGGGGTTGAGGTGAGTGCCAAGAGGAGGGTCACAGATGGAAATTCTTTATTTCTTCGTACATTGTGCAGATGTTTCTGTTACTTTCCAATAATTTTATCAAGTTACGATCTCACGAATGAGTTAAGCACTGATGAAGTTAGAGCCCTCCTGATGCAACTGTCACTGGAAATACCCCAGACACAACCTAGGCACTTCTTAATCCCATCAGGTTGGAAATAAAGATGGACGATCACAGTAACTATATCAAGGAGGTGGGAGAAAGAAAACATTTGTGGGAGGGCGGAGAGAGAGCAGTGAGTGATCTCCTTTCTCCTCTTCTGCATGAGGAAGACCACAGAGAACATCTACAATTTTAAAGCCACCAATTGCAATATGTGTATCTTGTTCTGAAACTTTGCAATTATGTATCTTCATATGGTTCTTTTACACTTCCTCACAGTAGGAATGCTTACATCATCTATTCTTTGGAATTTCTGTTAACTGAATATTGGAATTGTATATTATTTCCTAATTTAAAAAATACTGCTTATGAGCAAGTTGCATAGCACCCTCAGGAAGCGGCAGGGGAGCAGTGCAGACCTGAGCCGAGCAGAGGTACTGTTGGCTTGGGGCTGCATTCTTGGCTTTGGGTCCTGTGTACCACCCACCGTGGCCCATGGATGGTGAGGAACACATGGTAAAGGCAGGGCTCAGTGGACCGGAAGTGAAACATGAGTAGTGTTTGTTACAGGTGGAAATAAGGTCACCTCCCACTGGCTTCCTAACAGTGGAGATTGAGGTTTCTCTGCTCTCCCAAATCAACTTTTCTATTTGTTTTCTAAAAATTATGTGGTCCTAAAATTATGTGGCTATTTCTCGTTTGCTATGGCCTTCACTTTCTTATTTTGTCAGGTGGATCCATATTTTTAAAATAATTTTAGTTCAGAAATTTGATATTTTCAGAGTAAATGATATAAACATGTACATTTTTTTCTATCATGGACTAGTGTCCATAGAATTCTAGTAGAAATATGAAATGAAATGATTTTATGAGCACCATAGTCTCTTCTGCCCATACTTTCACTAATTCTATCAATAAAAACAACACAAGTATTTTCTCTTGCCACTGGTAAGAAAGGAATTCTTTTGGTCTCTGTGTGGTGGGGTCTGTGGAGTTTCCTTGGTCATCTACTCCAACAGACAAAAGGAATGTCTTTCATGTGTGGAGTGCGGGATTGTTGAAAGTGTAGAGGTAGTGGAATCTCAGTTAGGGCTCCAACCATACACAAGACTAGGGAAAATGGGATGTGGAGCTAGGAACACTTGCTTGGCATGAACAAGAACTGGGAGAAAGATGGGGACATGGAAAGCACAGTGTTCAAGACTGATGAGCTACTTTGATTGACTCCGATTTGTGATACTTCAAGACTCAAAGCTGAGAAGGCTGTGCAGGGCCATGAGTGCTAGTAAAGAGTTGTGACTCTGTTCTAACCACAGCCTAAGTGTTAGAGGAGTGGTCCACTTATCCTTGCCTTTACTGTGTGTTCCTCACCATCCATGGACCATGGTGGGTGGTGCACAGGACCCAAAGCCAAGCATGCAGCCCCAAGCCAACAGTACCTCTGCTCGGCTCAGGTCTGCACTGCTCCCCTGCCACTTCCTGAGGATGCTATGCAACTTGCTCATAAAGAGTATTTTTTAAACTAGGAAATAATACACAAGTTCAATATTCAATTAATAGAAATTCCAAGGAAGGAGATGATGTAAGCATTCCCACTGTGATGAATTGTAAAAGAACCATATGAAGATACATGATTGCGAGTGTTGCAACTGATGGCTTTATAGTTGTAGAAGTTCCCGTAGTCTTCCTCATGCAGAGGACGCTAGAGGAAGATGCCCTGGAGGCTGTGACCAGCTGGAGGAATGTGTAAAATTTGGAAGAGAAATTGAGGGTTGAATTTGAAGAATTCCAAAATGATGGGTTAAGTTATTGCCAAATAGTAACCAGGCCTGAGGATTGGCTCACATGTTCTCCCTTTGTAAGGCCCACTCCTTATCGTTTTTTTTTTTTTTTTTTTTTTTTTAATCAAGACTTAGATCAAGGGCCTTACACTTGCCAGGGTGGCTCTATGCCACTGGGATGTATCCCTGGTCCTCCTTCCTATCTTTAAGAGTCAAGTTGAGGGTCACCTTCTCCAGGAAGCCTTCATTGCCATCCTCCCCTCCCCCAGCACAGACAAAGTCCTTGCACTGGAATCTGCCACATTACTCCTTCTGTTATACTCTAAGCTTTGAAATGTCTGAAATATCCTTGTGCACAAGGTATTATTCAACTCTATGCCCCAAGAGGTTAGCATAGAGTCTGACCCATAGTAAAACCTCACCAGTGTTTGTTGTGTATACTCCATAAATGTTTGTAGGGATGCTCCACTACAATGCATTTGTTCCTTCTCTGGCAATGGTTAGCAATCTGGGCAGAAGGACAGGCAGAGAGCTAGGCCAAGACCAGGAGCTAGCATGATGGTTTGGAGTGGCGTTGGAGGTCTAGGACGCTGTAAATGGTAGCATCAAAACAGAACCTGGGGGAGTCAGGCTGCATCCAGACATAGTTGCGCTTATCTGCCAGGAGCATGTGTTGACCACATGGGGTATTCTTCATTACATCATGAGCCTCGTGGCAATCCTCTGAGGCACAGAGGTCTGTATTACTATACTTAATTTATAGGACAGAGGTCTGTACTGCTATACCCACTTCATAGGTGATGCTATTGGAGTTCAAATCACGTAGGATATGAATACCAGAGTTGGAGCTCAAGCCCATTCAATCCCCGCCCCCAAGGCTGTTTAGACACGCTCACATGAACTCGGATCACACTGCGCACAGGCAGCCTGTATTCACAGAACTGTGCACAGACGCGAGATCCCCGAAGCTGGGTGCTATGGCAATTTATTTCATGTGGCTCTTCTGACAACTCACGTCTCTCAGGCTGTCAGAATATATAAGCTGCTGTGGAAGAGGGGTGGGTGTTGTCAAAGAATCTCCTTGACAGCTCCCATTAAGTGAAAGATGAGGTGAAACAGAATGAAATAAAATTGGGAATGAGATGACAGGGTTTTTCTGTCTGACGGAAAACGTTTGAAGCCATTGCTCTGATCACTGCCCATTCGTCTCCCGCTGCAGCTGGTGCAGACGCCCTGGCGGGTCCCTTCCTTACCCTCACGGGGGAGACAATCATTGTGGAAGGCAGATGCCCCGGCTAAGTCAGGTCAGAGAAGCAGTTTGTGCCACAGATTACTTCAGCTTCCCAACTCCAGGCACCGAGTTCCATTCCAGCACGGCCCTGTTCCCAGGACATTTCCTGTGCCATCCCCATATTCCCAGGGTGGGCCCCCCACCTTCCCAGAGGCTTTCTCATATTCTCAAGAAGCACCTCTGTTCTAGAGCATCCAGTGCAACAGTGATCTCTTCCTCGGATCACCCTGCATCTCCAGATCCTCCATATTCCAAGCTCCTGTCTCCAGGGATTAAGTCAGGCTCCCACTCAGCCAAGTCCACACTGCCAATTCACACCCTCAGTTGCAGGAGCACTTACAGTGATGTGCCCCACATGACTCTCATATCCCCCTACACCCTTGGTCTCAGCCTTCGTTTTTGAGGACCACTGTGTGTTTCCCGGTCACCTCCCTGAGTCCTGGGTCTGTCTTTTCTCATTCTCCAGGTTCTGTCTGAGTCAGGCCAGCCTGTGCAATCCTGGCCTCCAACATGGACTATTCTCTCCCGGATTCCTGCTTCACCACCATGAGACAGAAGCCAAGTCTAGCTAACTCAAGATAAATCAGGCCTCACAGAAAGGATACATAGGCACCTTGCTGAAAAGGACTGGGCAGGGAGCTACACACCCAGCCTGTCCGACTTCTCTTGTCTTTTGGGCTCTGCTACTTTTTTTAAAAAATGTATTTGGTTGTTGCAGGCACTTACTACATAGCTTAGACTCAAGGAGATCTTTCTACTTTCAGCTTTCCCAGTGCTGGGATTACAGGCCTGCGCCACTACACCAGGACTCTGGCATGAGAGCCCACCCTGAGGGTGGGACTGGCATGGCATGTGGCATGGGAGACTGAACTGTGGTCCCTGTGCTTGCCTAAGCAGGTGTTTTAATCCGCCGAGCTATCTCGCTGGCCCTGGGCTGTGCTACATTGCCTCCTCAGTCTGCTTTAACACCCCCTTGAGCTTCCTGCAGACCAGCTTTCCTGGCACAGTGAGCCTGGGGCAAAAATGGTTCTCTTTCTACTCCCAGCCCATTCTTGGGTACTGTTGCCTCAGAGCAACACTAGTCCCTGGGTCCTAGCTGTAGCCCTGCAGCAGAGGGAACCTGAATGATGCTAGATGCCCGGCTTCCTCTAGTCTCTCTCACCATGTCTCTGATATTGGGAGATTCATTCATCATCACTCTCTCCATCTTCACTGTGTCCTCACTCTTGGGTGACCTCGTCTGTCCTTGATGTGGGAGCCACACCAACCACTCCAAAACACAGAAAGCATCCCTCCCCTATTTTCTGAGCTCAAGCCCCAGACACCCAGGGGCCTATTTGCTTTCTCTCCTTTTTGTCCCAAAGACACTTCTAATTTCTCATGTGAAGAACAAAGATCATGTTCTTTCTGTCCACCTCCGTCCTTACTTCTAGCTAGAGATTTAGAAATCTAACCATATACAGTATTGTAGCAGGACAGTCCTGTGACTTTTTTCTTGTCTCTTTTTTTCATTCATTACCCTTTTTTAAACAAACAGAGACAGTTTGGCAATAATTGGTATGTTATGACAAGCAGTATGTATTTAGAAGACCAAAATGACAGGCATTCCAAGCATGATCTTACTATTACACACTGCTATCTTTATTTAGTGCAGTTGCTTAGTTCACAGGTATCAGCATATACAGTTAGTCAGGGTGAGAATCTTACCAATTAATTGCTAGTTTCGAAAATCTGTTGAAGATTCTCGGGATCATTACCTTACCCATCTTGTGCATATTAATGTATGGCTTTGCCCCTGTCATGTTTCCTAGCTTTTCTCCTTGCCCTCTCTTTGTTGTCTAATCTTCAAGTTCTTGCTTTCCTTTTACTTGTGTTATACCTTTCTATTTGTATTCCTTTTTTTGAATTCTTATACTAGGGAGACTATACGATATTTACACGTGGGTGTGGTTTATTTCACTTATGAGTATATCTTCAAGTGGCATCCATTTAAATATAAATGTCACACTTTTCTTCTTAGAGCAGCTATCATCTGCTGCCTGAATGATATTATAGCTTTTTAAACTAACTTCCTTAGCATCCTTTCACTTATTTAAAAAAAAATATTTTGGCCATTCCTTATATTGGACCAGAACAAAGCTTAAAAAAATATGAGAAAGAGAAGAAGCAGGAGGATACAAGGGCAAATAAGGCATGAATATGGTCAAAATACACTACACACACTGAACCCCCTACCCAAAGTGTGTGAAGCTAAAAGGGGGCTGGCTTGTGGGAGTGATGGGGAGAACATGATTAAAATATGTTACAGGCATATACAAATCTGCCAAACGAAACCCACTGGTCTGTACAAACAATACACTCTTTATTAGCATGTTTTATTAACATTGGCGGGGGGGGTCAGGGGAGCATGGAAAAAAATCGTGTTGCAAAATTAATCAAACCACTCCATTCCCTAAAATTCTTTTTTGGATTCTCCTTGAGTTTAAAATAAAGCTTGAAATCCTAGACACTACACCTTTTTGGGTCTGCCCATCCCTCCAACTTTATTGTTCACTCTCTCTCTGTTCTCCATTTCTGATACACCAGCATTAGTCAAGGTCACTGAAGACAAATTCCATAGAAAAAGCATTTCTGTGCTAGTGCTCATGAATTTGTGCTGCTACACCCCACACGGAGGTTATGTGTGCAACTCCCTTTTTGCTGCTCCCTGTTCTCATTTCTCAAAAGTATTGAGCTCCTTTTAGTGTTAGGCCACTAAGAAAGTAGAAAATGACACCCTGTTGCCACCACCATCAAATCCCACCCATCCTTCTGCTGTCAGCTGGAGTACTGTTTCCTCGGGAGCAGACTTTCAGGGACTTCTAACGCTGTTAGGTCAACTTTCCCAAACACTCCTGGCACCCTTCCCCATGACTGTCACCTGGAGCTCTCAGTTATCACTGATGAATTTTATTATTTTATCATAATTCAATTAGTGTCAGTCTCTGAATGTAGACCACAGTTAGATGAAAAGTAATAATATCTATTTTCTAGCACCATAGTTTGACTTGGCTTGGCTGCATGACTGGCTTCATTTCTTGAAGCTGGGAAGCCTGGAGCCTGAAGCAAGCTGGATCACGTCTACAGGTTCACCATGGGCAGCAGGTACAGAGAAAGACTGGCAAGCTACACCAGACATCAGACACCCACACTGATGGGGACATCTTTCTTTGAGACTCTGAGTATCTCTCTACATATTCAAGATACTGAAGAAATATTAACTGAGCATGTATTATAGCTTGGCATACAAAGGAAATCTGCAGCAAGAAGGACCCATTCGGCAGCTCATGTGTAATCTTGCTCCCACTTCAGTTCTAGTTCTGTAAAGATTTCTCAGTTTGCCCAATGGTTAATATCTTTTTCTTGTAGATATAAAGTCTCACTTTCTTCTTGGTTTTGAAGACTATTTATGTATCCAAAAAACATTTCCCTGTACTATCCAAAAACACAATTGTGTTCTATAGAATTTGTATGTATTCAGAAACAACTAATTCCAAGGCCTTGTTTCTGAGCAGCAAAGATAAAGCAAAGCTGTTGCCAGCATAAACATCACTCTGAGTCTGCCCACAAGATCTTGCTCAGGGATTCTTTAGCAGCCTTAGTAGAGAATGCTTTCCACCAGGGCCAGGTGACTTGCATGCTCATAGAGGGAAAGAAGGCAGGTAGGAAGCAGTGGTGAAGTAATTAAGGTAGGGAGGAGAAAAGGAAGGGAAGGAAGACAGGAAGAAAAGGAAAAAGAAAGGAATAGAAAGGGAAGGGAAAGGAAAAGGGAAATGAAAAGGCAGGGCAGAGGCAGAGGAAAGGGAAGGAAAATGACAGGATAGAGAAGGGAAGGGAAGGAAAGGAAAGGAAAGCAGGAAGAGAGGAAAGGAAAGGAAAGGAAAGCAGAAAGAGAGGAAAGGAAAGGAAAGGAAAGCAGAAAGAGAGGAAAAAAGGAAGGTATGAATGGAGGGCAGAAGTAAAGAAAGAAGAAGGGGAGGTGTCTTTATTCCTGGCCCAGAGCTCTGCTTACTTTCCTAACTGTGATTCCTCTTCCTGTGGAATGAAGGTGCTGAGGACACCATGGCATTTCTTTTTCTACAATGGTGTCTTATTTATCTTCCTGTCTCAGGTAAACATCTGTTGAACCAAATTGATAACAATAGGGGAGCTGTTACCGACATGGCGCAGGGTGTATCATCGTCCATATGCTCAGGAGCTCAGTCCTGGGGAGATGTCCTGGGTCCTAGGGAAGAAGGAGCCAAGCAGGCTGGCTGGATGGTAGGCGGATGGGATTCTTAGCTATTCAACCCATTAGCTCTTGCCACTCCCCTCTGTGCTTGTCACTTCCCATTTGTTTTCCCCTTGTCTGGAGTCAGTTCACATTACCTTGCCTCCCTATCCAGGCGTGTGCTTACTTGATACCATTCCAGTACCAACCTGCCTGTATATTAATCCTGACAATATCCCTGTGGTGTCCCTCATTCCTACTTCAGCTGCTAATCCAAACAGCTCCATCTGTGCAAGGTGTAGGTTTGCTTATAGCAGAAGATTTGGGGACTAGGCACTGATTCGCACTTCTATTGACCATTAGCCATGGGAAGCAATTTGTCAGGTATGTGATATGCAGGTGAGACAAGCTGCAAAATTACTGCTATAAGCCATGAGAGTTTAACCTTTTGAGGCCATATAGACTCTTGGTTCACTAAGGAATGTGTGTGGGTGCATATATGCATATAAGTGTGTGTGTGTGTGTGTGTGTGTGTGTGTGTGTATGTGTTTATTTAGAAATGTTTACCAAGTGCTTCTTGTGTCAGAGATCTTTGCAGAGCTGACAGGGACCTGGCACCCATTTCTTTACAAGATGTTTCTCAGTATGGTGCCCTGAATACCTAAATGAGAATCTGCTAGAGTAGGAATGCAGAGGGCCTGCATGAGCCCCAGAGAGTGAATGTTGAGTGTGGGGTTTTAATCTCTGATTTTAATAACTACCCAGATAATTCTGACCAAAAGAAGTTTGTCAACCACTGGATCAAGGCCTGCGTGGGTAGAGACTCTGTTTTCTTGACATTTGGTGGTGGGGGCGGTGCCTTATGCATTACAGGGTATTTGGCAGCATTCCTGGCCTCTGTCCCCTGGGAGCCAGTGGCTATTCCTCCCATAGTTACAAGTCACTGTTTCCAGACATAGGTAAGTATCTGCTGCAAGACAGAATGACTCCACATTGAGGAACTGACGTAGAGGACAGAGATGAAGAGCCTGACAGAGATTCAAATTAAGGGTCTGAGATACTTGGGGCAAATTATTGTGCTTCCCTGAGCCTTGGTTTTTTCATCTGTAACTTGAGGAAAATAATAGTCCTGACTTCATGAAAGTGCTGGAATTGTCCTAAGCCCGTGCCCAGCAAGGAGAAGTTGCTTTCTTCCCTTTTGGAAAGGTAGCAGCTCAGGATGGCTGGATGACTGGGAACCAGTCAAGGGGTAGAAGCCTTCCCCTTCTGCGAGCTGGCTGAGCTGAAGAGTTACTAAGCAAAAAATGAAGGCAGTTGTAGGGGGCAACTGTGAAGGCCAGAGCAGGGAGATAGCGCTGAAGAAGGGTTTGTGTACCTCGGTCCCCACAACTGCCCTCCCTCTGCATTGGCTCTGGGGGGTGGCCATGAATATCTTGCTGCCCTGTGTGCTCTGTGAGCACCCAGCCAGCTCTGTGACTAGCTTCATAGCCTGTTGCGTGCAAAGTAAGTTACTGGCCAGGCCTGCTGGCCTCTGAGTTGTGCCTGCATGGCCTCCTCTCCATCCTGCCCCTGCCCATCTGGGGCCATGCAGCTGTGGACCACAGGGTTCCCATAGTCCCCACCCCTGCAGCCTGTAGTCTGTGGGGCACAGGAAGGTTCTACTCACAGAAGCATATTTTTAGCTCACCTTTTGCTCTAAGCTGCTCCAGCACACCCCTCCTCCCTGGTCTATTTTTAGCATCCAGCATTTGCTGAGCATCTTCATGCTCAATGGGGAGGGGTAATTGGCTCCTGAGTGGCATGTGGCTCTGCCAGTCCAGCGACACTGGCACAGCTTCAGGCAGGATAATTACAGTAGTAAATTCTGGATTTTTACAACTCCAACTTTCATAGCTCAGAGGCTATGGGGATCACCATTCAGGGAACTTTATTTTCTCTGCACAAGATTTGAAAACTCTCTGATACCCTAATGATCCAAGTCTCAGGAATAGAAAAGAAGTTGGGCTCCCAGGAGCCCAGGAAATACTGACTGGCGCAGGAGGAAGCACAGAAAATGAGAACCCAGTCAAAGTGGGTCTTGAGGAAAGGGAGGGAACCGAATGCCAAAACAATACACAGCAGTGATATGCTTAGTGATGGGTAAGTGAGGCAGGAACAGAGACAAAAAGGAAGTGTGTCAAGAAGAAACTATGCAGGGCCAGCCAAATAGCTCAGTGGATTAAATTGCCTGCAAGCAGGTGCAGGAGCTAGAGGTTTGATCCCCAGGCCTGCCATTCTGGCCGTGCCCTGGCGATTGAGTCTGGGCATGGTGGCACGTGCCTGTAATCCCAGCTCCTGGGAGGCTGTAAACAGTTGGATCACTATGAGTCCCATCTAGTAGTGAAACCCTGAACATTGTGTAGACTCTTCCCTAAAATATAAAATAAATAAATAAGTGAAAGAAGAAACTATGCAACCCTGACAGCTTACACTTAGATAGGGCTTCCTGTGTGAGCCTGCATTCTATTAATGTTGTTTCTCTAAGATTGTACACCCGTAAGGCCCAAGTTATCATACCATTTTTATAGTGAGAGAGTGAATGATAAACAATTCACCTGTGTATACTGGCTTCAGTGGTGGAGCCAGGATATCGGATGGTTCTCCCCTCCAACTCAGCATGTTCAGGAAGTAGAACAGCAAATGCAGAGCTCAGCACAAGCAGGATATAGCTTGGGCCTGGTGGACTACTTGAGGCTAGTACCTTGTCTGTCTCCTTGGGAAGACAGCTCAGAAATGGGCACCATTGATTGAGGTGTCAGGATTGAATTATAGCATTGCCGTGAAATGTGTGTCACACTGATAGGGTCCTTATGCCACCACAGAGGCTGCCTGACATGTTTCCCACCAGCAAACGGAGTGATTGCAGACCAGCTGTTTTCACTGTTTAGAAATACCGGCTCCTACCATCTCATTACGCTAATTGAACAGGCTGGCTTAGGAAGGTTGGGGGGCAGGCGATAATAGTTTGGGGTTTGTCTGTTGTCATTCACAGCCCAACCTTATCCTGCCCATTGCTCTTCTTTGGAACTACTAGACCCACCAGCTGCTGTCAAGAGCACAGATAATAAATGCCATGCAAGGACAGAAATAATTCTAATGATTGCCGCCTCCAAAACTTTAGGTCCTGATGGAGATCCTGAATTCTTCTTTCCACATTTGTTGAGGCTTCAATCAACAGAGGCAACAAGAAAGCCATCTCCACAAATGAGGGCCCGCCTGTTTCAACAGCAATCATAAGTCATCCCTTCTGCTCCTGTCCCTCCCTACTCCACATAGCCATCCGTCTCCATAAATCTCCCAAGCAGGTGGAGATTTATACAGGAGCTGTGGTTTCCCATCTGTGGGCCTCCTAATTACCTCTGACATCCTCAAGAGGAGGCTCATGGGGCTCTACCATGTTACATTACACAGCTAAATCAAAAGATATGAATGATCAGAAACCAGAGTCCCCCTCATTCTGGAGGTGTGTTGGGGAAGGGGAAATGGAAGGCTTGTTTCTGAGGCCTAATCAGCTGTCAAAACTACTGTGAAATTTGTCACTCTATTGGTACCCTTTACCAATTTATTTTCTCTTTTGAAATGGACAGATGACTTCTAGAACACCTAACTCTTAGGGACATGATGGGATACAGGGGTAGGTGGGATGTATGATCTTCATAGCAAGCCCATTGTTGGACATTAATTCACTTCCATATTTCTTGAGAAATGGTTAAATGGTTGAGACCACACCCATCATGTGCTGTCACTCAGAGGTGGCCACAGTGGTGGGCCTTGAGGTTGGGGTAGGAGTCAACTCAAAATTGATCATGAGGCAGCTTTTGCCTTCTCCAGAGTGGCCCGCATTGATGTGGTCTGAGGCAGGTGCAGGGAAGGCAGGTTGGTCGCAGCATTGTTGGAGGACCCAGGACAGAGCCTCACATGCTGGCCAGGAGGGAAGCAATAGCAGCAGGTGCACATCCAGCTGTGCTGTGACTTCGACCCAAAGCTCCTGACCCTGCACCTTCCTGGCTAGCAAGGGAACAGGAGAGTTATTGGAAGGGTTTGGTGCAGTTCCTCATGTCCAGTACTAGTCAGAGAGGTCATGACTCAGCTAGTGACAGCTGCATCAAACAAAAGCTTGCACCAATAATTTTTAAAAATCAGCAAAGGAACAGGATGCTATTGGAATGGTTTGATGAACGACTTACAGTACAGCTTGTATCACCTGGTAAACAGCTTTCATCAGAGAACAAAAGGAAATAGATCTAAAAATTCTTTACATATTGACTTATGTGCTGATTTATATTACCCTGCATGTTATTAATATTTGGAGTGCTGCCCTTGCAGAGATCCATATGCCCCAAGACTGGCAATAGTTTCAAGGTCAAAATAGCATACACAGCCCAGTGCCCAGATCCAGTAATAAAGGTGGTAGCCAGCAGCATGAACAAAGAGAAGGGGCTGCCAGCCTTCAGAAGCTTCCTGTGAGAGGGGAGTTCCAGCCAGGTCAGAAGGTCCGTGAGGACTTTGGAGGGTACAGCACTGTGTGTACGGGGCACAGGGAAGTACACACTCAGCACAGCATGCCTCACTGGCTTGCAGAGGGCAGAGCTCAGAACACATGGGCCCTAGGGGCTACTGGTGATTGCTCAGCCGCTTGACCCCCAAGGGCACTTTGAAATCTGGGAATGAAAAGCTGCCTTTGAATCTTGAAAGGCTGGGAACAATTAAAGTGGTTGCTGCCACAGTGAAGAAGGAAATGCGAAGAGGGAGATAGTGGGAGAGTCTTAATTAATAGTTTCTTGTGGCTTATTCCTGCTTTGATCACGAGGCTGATATTTCTGCAGTCTATTACAAACTTCATTAAGTTTATTTGTCTGCCAGGCGCCTGCCCTTTCTCCCAGGCCTGTCCTGCCAAAGATAAATGACTCCAGTGGCTCAACTGATACCTTCTCAGCTCCTCGCAATGTGTGGGCTACTGGAGGACACCTGAAGGGAAGCTGCAGCGGGCAGGTCCAGGGGACACAGCGATGTCCTCTCTCTCCCACAGTGGGGACATGGTGTTCATCTGGAATTAGTAGCTCACACACCTGTGAGCTTCTTCCGAAAGTGAACCAGACAACGTGGCTCTAGGATGAATCCAGGCCAGTGAGTTGGGTTGAGCAAGCAATTTATCATGACAGTCCTGGAATCTCTACCTTACAAGGCAATGGGAAGGTCACCTCCTCTGGCCACCCATCCAGAGCTTGAGAACCTCTGCACAAGCTATTGCCAAGCCAATGCTTGACTCCTCCTGTGACAAGGAGCTCATTATCCCAGTGGCAGCTCATTCCATCCTCAGACAGCTCCGAGTCTAAAAATTTGTTCCTTTCAACTTCGAAGTTATGATCCAAGTACTCTCAATTGAATCAATCAGTTAAAAAAAATAACTAATTTATCTTCCACAAACCTCATCACATATGTGAAGAGAGAGATTCTGTTGTGCTAGTTTTGCAAGTCCAGCTAAATACCTTCCACTTCCTCCCCAAGTCTTAACATAACAGAATTCATATCTTTTTAAACATGCCATTCTTAGAGTTGGCAAAATACCCAAAGCATGCCTAGATTAGTGCAAAGCAGAGTGAGACTATTGCCTCCTTTGTTTTAGACGTTGTATTTCTGCTAACAGAGACACAGTCACATCTGCATTTTTGTCAGCTACATCACTCTACTAAAGAACTTTTAGGATTTAAACTCTGTAAGTTGTACCTGCTTATCAGAACTAGTTTAAAGAGCTAAGTGGAATGGTTAATAGTAGTATTATATGTCATGAATGCCGATAGTACTCCTTGAAAACTCAGCCAATTTAACTGGGAGATTGTGGCTCAAAAAATGATTGTATTTTCACTGTGGATTTAAGTTATATTAATTGTTTTCATTCTTTTTTTGGGTTGGAGGTACTGGGAATTGAACTTAGGACTTTGCACTTGCCAAGAAGGCACTTATGCCACTCAGCTATATCCCTAGCCCCTAAGTTATATTAATTAATCCATGAATTAATTACATTTATGAGAATGGTTTTCAGTATGATCTAAATAGGTTTGAGCCAATAGTTAACAGGTAACTTATTTATCCTTAAGATAATCACCCAAATAATAAGCTATTAAATTCACATTAACATATAATAATTGTGTAAAAATAACTAAATTAACATTTAATGTAATTCATAGTAAATTAGATAGCCAAACTTATTAAATGTCAATTAGCCATATTAGCTACTGACACCTAAGTGATTATACATGCTAATGCTAATTAATTTCTTATTTCTTACAAGCTTAATGACTTAACAAAACATATTTACATATTTAGAGATTCTTAAAATCACCAGACAGAAGGATGTGAAAGTAGTTGTCTATATAGCGGCTTGGGAGAAGAGATTAAGGGAAATTGATTACTGTTGCATAGGCCACCTCTCCTTTGTATTCTCTCTTTTTTTATTCTTTGCTGCAGTCTTTTTTCTTTTTCTTTTCTCATTAGTCCATGTCTGCGGTACACAATGATTACATTCCTCATGGGGTGTCAGTGCATGTTCACACACATCTTAATTCTGTCTTTCATCCTTTCCCTTCTCTTGCTTCCCCTCTTAGTCCCCCATTCCTTTTGCTACAGATCCATCTTTCATTTCACTCTTTACTTATATTTTGGATTTCTCATATAAGAGAAACCATGTGATAGTTAAGCTTCTGTGTCTGATTTACTTCACTTGAAATTATGGCCATTCTCTCCAGATGCAGAGGGCATTTCTGGGAGAATAGTCCAAAGAGTCTGAGGGAGGGGATCCTAGAAGCACCACTAGGGAATGAGGAGTCCAGGAAGAGGTGCAGCCTATAAACCATGCTCCATGGATGGATTACCACTGCGGGCAACCAAAGTCCTACGTGGGCCCTCTGTGAGGCTGTGTGAGATGAGAGCAAGTGTTCTTTCTTTTTATTAGGAGATGACTCTGTTTTCTGATGTTGTTACTTGTGGTGTTAGAGACTGAGTCCAGTACATTGGGCATGCTAGGCAAGTGCTCTACCACTGAGCTACACCCTTGGCCCAAGCTTTGAGCATTTCAGTTAGCTGAACAGACCTACTGCTTTTATGAGAAGTTTAGTGTGAATATTCTCTGAGGGTAAGCATTAATTTGAGTCTTAGAATGTTTAAGGTCTAAGCTGCCAAGAGACTAAAGATGTGGCTGAGTTTTAAGAACACTTTGAACCTGGCTCCTTTGTGCCACTGGGGTTCTTCATTTCTCCTCTATTATTCTCAGCAATCCAGACTGAATTTCTATGCATGCCAGAAGCATGGTCTTGAGCTCCAGATATTGCAGCTGTAAGCTAGATACAGTTCTAATCTTGAAGACAAAACAGCTCTGAAGTCCTCTTGATCTCAAGCCTGGAAACCCATGGAATGGACACGTAAGGTTGCATGACTGCTTTCTCTCTGCTCCCTCGTTTCATAACCTGTAGGCAAAAGAAGCAGGTAACATAAGATCAACACAGTGGTGAGAGACCCCCAGTGGAGTTTTATCATGGGTAAGGAAGGGGACACAGTGATGCTGGAGTTGAAATTCACAGGCATTGGCTGAGAGAGAGGTGAGGACAGCTGTTCAGATGAGAGCCTGGTCTTCAGTGAAGCTGGGGAAATTCTTGCCACAGGCTTGTAGCTTGTGGTGTTTCAGGGTAGTTTGCCATTTCTGCAACCCAATTGTGATGTAAAAGCATGGATAAACCACACCATAAGAATGTCCTGTTAGACCTGTTCAGACTGAAGCACACAGTCAAATGTTTTCCTTAATATATTTCTATAAGGCTTAGCATTGTAGAAAATGCTTTCCAAATAAGAAAACCTTTTAGTAAGTGAATCATTTTGGAACCTAAAAATATTATCTTCTATTGGTTTCATCATTGTTAACTCTATGTAAGTTGTAGATTTGTGGGCCAGTTAACTCACTGATTTTTTTGAATTTTTAAGAATTCCTATGAAATAGACTTTATTATTCTCCACAGACAAGGACACTGACATGTTGCGATTAAGTAAACTGCCTAAGGTGTTAGCCCAATTTATGAGTGATACAGCCTGTCTTCAAGCCCCGATCTGACTGACCTTATGGCCATATTCACTCACTCATTCATTTATTCAATCGACAGCAACCTATACTACGTAGGCACTGTGCTATGCCTCAGAGATTCAAAACATTCATAAAACAATCACAACATTGTTCTTGCTTTCAAAGGATCCTAGAAGAGCTCCAACAATGAGAAAAATGGTAGGACAGTGACAGGCACAGGATCAATGTGTGCACATCAGGACCCTGACCTCAGTCAAGGCTGGGAAGTTACTGAAGGGCAACAATATACAAGTTCTAGTCTGAAGGCCAAAGGGTTATGGTAAATGTGAAACATAGACTAAAGTCTAGATGAAGGGCTGGCCAGATAGCTTAGCAGGCTAAAGAGCCTATTTAGGCAGGCATAGGGGCTGGGATTCAGTCCCTGGTGTGCTATACCAACCCTACCCCTTGGGGTGCACTGAGATGGTGGCTGAGACTGGGTGTGCCTATAATCCCAGTGCTTAGGATGCTGAAAACATGATCACTATGAGCCCAATCTGTGCAGTGAGATCCTATAGACACTGGACTAAATTTTAAAAAAAGTCTAGATAGGAAAATGAGTAAGGGTGTGGTGGAGAGTGTGGAAGAGTGAGCAGGAAGGAAGAAGCAAATATGATGTGAGAGTGGGGAGGGGGCTACATAGGGACTCGGCTATAAAGGACTTAGAACGTCCTGGTAAGGAGTTGTGTTTGTTCTTGTGTCACCTTCCTCAGAGGCTTTGAGCTTCTTGACTCAGCTCTGGCTTCTGGACTGCAGACATAGTTAGTAGAGGTATTCTTCATGAATTCACAAGCTCTCTTCTTCACATAGGGAAATGGCTGTTAAGATGCCCATCCATCACAGCTGTCCTCTTTGATCAAACATGACCACAGGGAAGCTCTGAAAGTGTAGGACAGGACAAAGGTATACAGGGAAAAAGCAACAACAAATAAACTTCTGTGAAAGTCATGGCTGTGCAAACTGCCAACTCTCATACTGAGCAAAATCTTAGATGCTGTCTTATCTACACAGGACTTGGCAGGACTATTATAAGAATTAGAGTCGATGCATATGAAGTGGCTGACCCATGGTAAGAAACCTAATCAGTATGTGTTTGCTTTCCTGTAACCTCTCCAACACTCAGTGATTGCAATACATAAATATTAGTAATTGGCTACGGACCTAACAGGAAAGCTATGCAACTGCATCTTCAAATACTTAGAAAACAATCATTGTCTATTAATACCCTTCTCCTCACAATTAAATATTATCTATTAAGACCTTTTCTCTCCTCACAATCATTCTTCATATGGTGTGTTGTGTAGATCTTTATCATGTAAGTAGATTTGTCTTCTAGTGACAAATCTCTAGTTGGCAGTTTTTCCCTTCCAAAAGTGGCTAGAATTGGACCAACAGTGTGGAATTAGTTTGAGCAGATGAACATAGATGGGTCAATCATAGCCCCATGTTCTAGTTCCATAATCCTGTCAGACCAATCTCAGCCACTATTACCTTCTGAACAGTTATAGCTCACTGGAGATACTGGAGTTTGTTAGGGTTTGTGTCTAGTTGTCTCCCCAAAGCCTCATGAAGCCATTGGCATATGCTTCTAGGGTTTGTGATTAATTCCTGATCTAATGAT
The DNA here is from genome assembly GCA_004027165.1 of Ctenomys sociabilis. Taxonomy (NCBI): domain Eukaryota; kingdom Metazoa; phylum Chordata; class Mammalia; order Rodentia; family Ctenomyidae; genus Ctenomys; species Ctenomys sociabilis. Next base: position 47,887 of record PVKA01011378.1, read on the forward strand.
GGGATTACGGATGTGAATGCTACACCTGCCCTGGGGTGGATAATCTGCGTATAATATAAGGAAGGGAGAGAGGTTTTCTAGCTGCTACAGCAGCCACTGCTCCTCCCTTTCCTGTTCGCTATTTTCCACTGCCATGAACTACTGCCCTCTGCCATGTGCGACTCTGCCTTAGACCCAGTTGAGTATGTACTGAAACCTCCACTAACTGCGAGCTAAATAAACATTTCCTTCCCTAATTTTGGATGTCAGGTATTTTGTCCCAGCAACATGAGAAACGTAACTGAGACAGAGTTGGTAGCCAACTGTGGCCTTCTTCTCCATAATTATTCTTCCCTCAGGTAAAAATAAACCTACTCAGTCACTGAATCTTGAGGGAAGGCTCAACTTGTGCAATGCTGGTGACAGTCCAACATCTGTAGACATAGGGAGTGTCAATGTGGTGTAGAACAAAGAAAATCAACTTCAGAACCAGTTGGTTATGGGTTGAAATTCATATTAGAAATCTACTAGCAACAAAACCACATACAACTTAGTTATCATCTTTAAGCCTTAACTTTCTCATCTATAAAATGAATGTGATAGAATCATTCTAAGAGCTAAAGAGATTATGAATTGAAACCTTTGCCTGTGTAGTCATTGAAGAATTTTTTTGTCTTTCCCTGTATTTGGCCCTAGCCTCCTGGGATATAATGATGAGGCTTAGTTCCTTACCATAAAAAGCTCATAGTAATAAAAAAGGGATGATGACCTAGTTTTAATAAAATGTACTATATATGGTTTTTGAAGTAAGCACAGGGAGCTGTGAGCTTGGCATGTAGCAGGTTCTCAGTAAGCATTTGATGAACAAATAATTGTTTTGGCCTGAAATTCAAGTCATGTGTCCCAAATCCTGTACTTTAGGCAATTGACTTTGAAGAAATATAAAAGCAGGGCTTACCATTTATTTATTTACCCAATTAGTTTGAACAATTGTTTCTGCTCATAAGAATGTTCTTAGTTTTATTTATTGTATCATATATGAGCTTTTTGTGTTCAACTTTGTGTCACCTTAGTGTCTGGTATCTGATTTAACCTATTAACAAGTATGTTGACCAGGATGCTGCTAGAAAGAGGCATAGGTAACCCTCTCAAAACATTTCTTTAGGACGTTCTTTTGTGACTAGAATATCTGAGAGTTTAAAAATCTATGGGTGAAATATCTGTAGATATTTCCAGAATTTTCTTCAAGGGTTTCAGCTCATTCAACATCCTAGTTTCATTGTGGGGCAATGGTGCTAGACATGCAGCCTCCTGTCCCCACCAACTCTCCATGTTTTCCTGATCCATTTGCCACCCTGCTCCCAGAAGAATCAATAATCAAACTATGTGGATCAATATTCTAAACCATCTGGGGAGGGTTGTCTGAAATATGAACTCCTTTTAAAGCTCTCTAGGTTCCTGTTCCAAACTGCTTAATTTAATATCAAACATCCTCTATAGTTTATATTTCTCAGCCTGTTTCCTAACACTATTCTTCATAATTTAAGCTCTAGAAACTCTAATAGATCATATCTGCCCATATAGATATTTTTTTATTGTGCCCCAGGCTTCTTTATTTAAAATCAAAGTGATCAGGGGATTAAAAATCAAGAGCATAAAATCAAGAACCCTCCCACTGGTTTCCCCAAATTCCCTGCCCCCCCATGCTTCTAATTGCTTCTTTAGTGAATGAAGAACTGAACCCCAAAGCCGTGCTAGATTCCAGCTCCTTCCTAACTCCACCCCATCCTCCACCTGGTGTCCCTGGCAGGGACAGTGCCACCTCAGCCTCAGTTTGAGTGCATGGGAGAGCCCAGGGTGGTGACAGGCACAGGGGGAAAGGCTTCCCCCTCTGGGAAAGGAACAGAGAAGTATAACATGGTGAACTGAGGTCTTTCATAGCCTGGGGTGCCAAAGTGGTACCTTGGGGCCAGAGGAAAGGACATATGGGCCCCTGGAAAAGGGGACCCACAGCCTTGTACTCCTCTCACTGGGAATTGTTCGCCCTTCTAGTGCCGGTTACAGAACCACACTTGGACCATGTCCTTCTCCAGCCCCAGCTGCTTCGCAATGTGGCTGTTCTGCAGCAGGGTGGGCTTCGGGCACTGCAGGAACACGTTCTCCAGGATGCCTCTCACTTGGTTCTCAATGCTCGTCCGCTTTCTCTCGCGGGCCTGCAGGAGGCTTTTGCATCTCTCCTGCAGGTTCTTGTCAGCCTCCTCCACTCACCGCTGCAGCAGGGGCCGCAGCTTGCACATGTTCTTGAAGCTGAGCTGCAGCGCTTTAAAGTGGCAGATTGTGGTCTGGCTGAACACCTTCCTAAAGACAGCACCCAGGGTGAGCCCCACGTTGGCCTGAGTGTACCCCACGTTGATCCTCTTTTGCTTCAGCATCTTGGCAAACTGCTCTAGTTCTTTCTGCAGGGCATTGATGTCCTGGGACCCGAGGAGCTGGTGGTGACTGCAAACACCAGATCCAAACAGGCCACTTTTCCTTCCAATTTCTACTCAGCCACTGACACAAACCTACAAAGGTCCACAGCCGTCTACTGAGCTTTCCCAAATCCTCCTCGGGGTTTGGCTCCAGCTTCTATTCTACCTTCACCTCACCAGGGTGGGTGGCGCAGGGCTTGGGGGAGGCCTCCTCTGAGCTGCTCTCTACTCTGGCCCCCACCTCATGCTTGGGCTGGGTGTTCTCCAGGCCACTCTGGGGTGCCAGGGCCATGCCAGCCTGAGGTCCACAGCATGCCACCACCCTCCACAGAACTCTTATATCCCCACATAGGTCTTGATATCCTTTTGGATACTTTGGTTCAAATAATGCTGTCTGCAAGGGTGCTTTCCCCTCTCCCAGACACCTTCACCCTGTCTTAGTGTTCCAGATGAGCCAACTACTTTGCCCACAGTGCATCAGAGGCAAGGTTAGATGGCTCTCTGGGCTCTCTAGGTTCCTGTGCATGACCTGGCATTGATGCATTGAGTGCACTGATGACAACTGAGCATCCTACTAGACTCAAGGCAAAAGGACTGAGTTCATGTTATCTAGAAATTTTTAGTTCCTATCTTAGACTGGTACATGGTAGTTGTGTCATAAATGTTTGTTGAAGCTTGTGTTTGCATTTGTATGTATGCATGTGCACTTGAACGGTCTCAGAAAATTTCTGTGGGATTCTAATGAATTCCCTGATGGGAGATGAAAATATTATTGTGGGTGGAACCTGAGGCCCAGTGATGTTGAGCAATTCACCTAAACTCTCTCATCTGAGACTAGAGTCTCACTCTAACTCAGCCCATACTTTCCACCACTAGGGAGCACTACCTTCCATGACCTAGTTCTTTAATGTTCAGAACTGCTTGTATTCATGACCCTGGCTCACCTGGGAATGCTCAGGCACTATTTTGGAAGGAGCAGGTGAATTATACTGTGAGATAAATGGCAGGTCAGGGAGTCTATTTCTGGCAAGGACATTTTCACCTAATAGAGGGCTCATGGGAGCATTTTTATCCCATTGGCCTGCATCTTCATTGGTAAGGTCTGTTACCATGGCAGCTGGTAAAACATACTACCAGAAAATGGATATTGTAATGACTGTTAAACCTCACAGCATAAGGAAATGCCTTCTCCAGTTAGTTTTAGGGTCAGTTCATCCTGAGGGAAGTTCCAGGTTTGAAGGTCTAATGGCCTAAGTTTAGGTCTAAAGATTAGAGAATATATTAGGGAACTGGTAGTAGGTGATAACTCAGAGAATACAAGTCAAAGGTCTGATAATTTTATGAAAGAGATGCTTGTAGACAAAACCGCAACCCTGTTTGATCTAGGCTATGCTGCAGACCTTTTATGCATGCCAAATACAAACAAATTGGCCCCCTATGGAACCTCAATGCTGAAAGTCGCTCATACACACAGAATACTCATGAAGTAGCTGTTGGATCCTCAAGACATGCTCTGCACTCAGGTCTTTCCCATTGTAGAACTTTTTATTAGAGCCTGTGGCTGCTTCCAGTTATGTCACCAGAAGCACCTAGAGTCCTGCTTGTCAGATGTTTATGATGTTATCAAGGACTGGACCATCCTGGGGCAGCTGGACATCACCTAGGAAGGAAGCCAAGGGACCTCAGACCAAAAGTGTCCAAATGCCCGGTCCTCTTTGGAATGTCCCTGGCAGAAATGGAGTCTGACAAAAGAATAAGGTGAAAGGAGTACAGAACAAAGCAATGTTCATCATTCAAAACCAAGGGAATCTTCCATCCATGTTTTGAAAATCTGTAACATATTGTTGTATGTTGCCCTGTTTATGTCATTCTTTTCCTCTTTGTTTTTGCTTCTATTTTTCACTCTTCAAGTTAAAATACAAATAAATAAATTTAAAAAAAAAAACAGGGGAATCATACAGGACATTACCTGGTGTCTCTAGGCTGGCAAAGACACCTTGGGGATGCTGGCTCAATGAAGACAGATTGCTTGAGCATCACTTCCTCTCTTGTCTCTGTCCTCCATACCCACAAACCTCAGAGGCTACCCAGACTTCTAGACTCTTGAGAGGTCAGTCACCTTCATATTGTACCTCAACTGTTATTCTCCACATCATGTATGCTAAATTTCTCCCAGCAGGAGACACTTCTGGTGACTTATATGTTATGTTTGCAATGGACAAAGAGAAGTCTGGAGAGAGTGAGCTCACCGTACTCATCCTTCATCTTGTTCTCCACCCTCTCTACCAGCTGCCAAAGACTGTCCTGCCTCCCCTTGCTTCCCTCCAGTTTCAGCTTCCTTTCACTGCTTCACTCTTGCCCACTCCTCTCCCCAGCATCACTCCTGAGAATCTGGAAATTACAGGGGCTTCCTGTTTAGGACCTCAGGGAGCCCTAAACCTACCCAATCTCCTTGAAAATCCAACCACTTTAGAACCAGTATTCTTGCTTCATGGAGCTTCCTAGGGCTGGATTTTCCCTTGTCTGCCACACCCATATCTCATTTTTGAACATGGTCCAGGGGACTCATGATGTAGTATGATTTTAAGATTAAGGAAATAATCTTCCATCTTGCTTAATTGTTTTTCATTTCCTCTCTTTTATTTGTTTTTTGCTACTTCACCTACATTCCCCTGCCTTTCTCTGGTAAGTGTAACCAACCTCTCCAGAGCTTTGATTCTTGGGACTATAGCTTTGGTATAAAATGCATACCAAAGTTTTTTAAATGGTGGAGAAACAGACATGGAAGGTCCAGTCATAGCTTTGAATGAGAAATATTCCCAGGAACAGAATAAATGTGTGGTTGAGCCTGATTTCTTCCCCAGGACTCCTCCTCCCTGCCTATGGACAGAGCAAATGCAATATGTGTAGCTCTTCCTAAACCAGAACCGCATGCAGGGAAATTTAAGAAAGAGGAAAGGAAATTGGAAGCATAAGGAACCAGGTCAAGATCAGAACTCGTCAATGTACAAATGCCTGCGGACTACTAGCACAAGTGAGAGGCACTGCGGGAAGGCAGAAAGTAGTGGAGGCTAAGTCCCTAGAACCAGATAAGTGGTCTTGCCTATCTTTATTAATCAAGCATGTTACATGTGCTTTCTACATGCTGTTTCCCTCATTTTTTACCAGGACATTTGAGAAAGGTGTAATTATATGCATTTTATGAATAACTCAGTAGGGAGGAATGAGAGGTGATTTTCAAGATGCGTCAGTCTAATGAAAATACGACTTTCTCCTTTGTGAAAATATTTTTACAAAGCATTTTCCTATTTTTTTTTTATCTGCCTCATACTCACAACAGCCTTGTGAAACAGAAAGACCATTTCCCCAATACAGATTAAATTATACATTTCTTGAATGTCTACTGTACGGAATGAAAAGGAATATTTTCTCCACCCAGGACTCTGTGGGTAGGTGTTCTTCAGGGATCAGGTAGGATGAATCTGTAACAATGACTCACTGAACAAAAGCCCAAGGTTCAGACCAGTGCTGGCACCTCATATCCTGAAGAAAGGTTGGGAAACTGAATTTAATATATTAAAGTCAATAGTCAGAAATAGACTCTATGCATTTTTTTGATCAGAGTTGACAACAGCTTTATGTAATTCTCCCCACAACCAACTGGTTGATGTAGCATATAGGATCTGAGAGATAAAAAGATTCACCATGGATGCGCATCTAGTAGTAGCCTGATGAGGGAATGAACAGAAGTCCTTTGGGTCTTGGGCAGTGTTGTTTTCCACTTGTTCATGCTTCTCCTGAATGGCTAGGCACCCTATAGAGGCCAAAGTTGAATATCTTTAGTATAGCAAGCTTTGCCTTGATAGAGCCTCCTTTCACGTTGTGTTCATCCTTTTGTTCTTTCTTTTCCTTATCCACTGCTACTGCTTCCTCAGATGTCCAGGGTCTTCATGATGACTCAGTTTGTCTTGAGTCCACGCTAAGTTGTTCCTATGGGCTTCCCTTTCAGACAATCCCCTGGGTTCTGGACCTGCTCTCAGTGGACTCAAAGAAGTCAGTGCTGAGGTCCAGGGCATTGTTCACTGGCAGCTGCAATCAATACTGAAATCAGAGTCTGGGTGTTGAAAGGGATGCACTTTTGCCAGCCACTCTCCTCCTCCATTGTTATTAACCCTAGCAGATGGAGTTTTCAAGACCATGCAAAAGCATGGTCATCTATGGCCAGAGATTTCTGAAGGTATATTTTTTATTTTGTTTTGTGTTTGTTTCTACTAATCATGATGGCACTTTAAGACTCCAGATGTCTTTGGGGCTCAGCCTTGATTGCAAGTGGGGGGAAGTAAATGAGACAGACTGCTTGGGGAGGACAGGTGGCAATTAAGGGTTAGGATAAGTAAATGGGAGCCCAACATCTTAGCCTCTTATGAGGGCTAAATTAAACATCTGCCTTGCCTGATAGCTCCTGTAGATCCCAGAGAAGATTGGGAGGGGTGAGGTAGAGCATGTTTTGCTATTAAAAGTACATTTAAAAAGCAGCTGGTGTCTAATTCTCAGTATTTCTGGGAAAGGAACCATAACATCTATAAATTGTAATAATTGCATTTTTGCTTCTTAATATTTACTATTTTTACCTACCTTGATAAGTTATTTAATGCCTCAGTGATTATTTTCTTGTCTGTAAAATGAGTATAATAATATACCACCTCATAGGATTATTGTGTTAAAGGAAAACTGGAAATTGCTTAGAGCAGTGCCTGGAATATAGAAAGAATACAATAAAATTTAAATCATTTCTGTTCTCCTTTATATATCTTGCCTTATTTAATTAACTAGGGCTTTCAGAACAGTGCTGAACAAAACTGATGACATTAGGCATCCTCCATCATTTCTAACCTTAATGGGGTTATGTCTAAGGCCTTACAATCAAGTATGATGCTATTAGTCTGATACAAAAGTTTGCTCATTAAGGAAGTATTTCTGCATAGTTCATAGCTTCCTAAGAGGTTTTAAATATATGTAATAAAAAAGATCTTGAATTTTATTTGTTATCTAATAGGTATCTAATAAGAAAAATCATAGTATCTCTTTTATCCTGTAAATTATATTAATACATTTTCCATTACTGAACTCTCTTTGCCTTTCTTAAAATTGGGCTTATTGGCATTTTACGTACACATAACAGTGATATTCATCATAGGGAATTTTTAGCCATCATGACATATTTTGATTCATCCTTTTTTCCTAATTCTCCCTACTCCCTTCAACCCATCTTCTCTTCTTGCATTTTTAAAATAAGCTGCAGTATATTTAAATATATAACATGATTTTAGGATTTATTGGTTTGCCTATGTTTAGGATTTTATGCAATATGTTCATAGATATTTGATTTTAATTAATATGTTAATAGGTATTTGACTGAGCATTCCTTTGTGCCCAACTTTATAGTTTATTTTTCTTTGCCAGCTCAGCCCACCCTGAAGGTGGGGATGGCATGGTATGTGGTGCTGGGAGTTGAACCATGGTCCCCTGTGGCTGCCTAAAGTTTGCCTAAGCAGGTGTTTTAGACCGCTCAGCTATCTCGCCAGCCCCCAAATTTACAGTTTAGTTTTGGGATACATGGGTGTTACAGTTTTCATTTTGATGTCCCCCAAATACTCATGTATTAAAGACTTAGTCCTTAGGGTGACATGACTGAAAGTTGGTGGAACCGTACAGAGGGGTACCAGGCAGAGGACAGTACTTAGAGCTGTGCCATCAAAGAGAATTGGTATTTGGACTAGAAACCATGTTTGTTGTACTCTGGAAGAAATTTCATTCTTGTCTGAAACTTGCCATGAGATTGAGATCAAGGTAGAATACTAATTAATCTGGCAGAGGAAATTTCAAGACTACCCAACATTCAGGCTATATCTGAGTACTGCTCTCTGCTTTCAGTTAGAAGTACAATGAAAATCAGGGGAAAACAAAAAGGGGACTTAAATATTTGGAAAGTATGAAGTTTTACCAGAGAGGAAGCACCAGCAAATTTGGGAGCCAGAGAGCATGGTTGCTGAAAAGATTAGCATTAAAAATATGCCAAGTACTTTTGCACCAGGACAGTAAGAAAGATGACTTGAATATATCTCTGATCTTAGCCAGAATCCATCCTCTGTAGGCTCAAGGGTATAAAAGGGCAAACTCCTTTGGGAAACTTTGCTTTGACAAGAGAACTCTGGGGCATCCTGCTTACTCATGGTAACCTAGAGTAATATTTCTCAGAATTCAGCCATTCAGCGTGTTATGGTTTGTGTCTAGTTGTCTCCCCAAAGCCTCCTGCAGGCATGGATTAGGGACTTCCAGAGTTTGAGATTAACTCATGATCCACTGGGATTATGGGTCTTAGTACTGCTAGGATTATGGGTGTGAGTGTTACAACCGGCTTGGGTTGCATAAGATGAATGTAACATAAAATAGAGAAACAGACTTCCTCTCTGTCACCATTGTTGCTGCTATTCCTTCTTCTTACTCTTTGTTGCCACCATGGAAGGTTGTTCACAGCTCTTGGAGCCAGCTGTGTATGGACTGAAACTTCCAATGACTGTGAGCTAAATAAACCTTTCCTTTCTTCATTTTGGGTATCAGATATTTGTCCCAGCAACAAGAGAAGAGTAACTGAGAGAGAGTTTAGCATCCAGGTATGAACAAGTGGTTACTGCCACCGTCAAAAGAGGCCAGGCTACTGCTTGAACTGACTGCAGAACTTGGGCATCATCCATGTGGTGCTGAGTTTTCAGGCAGACAGGAGACAAAAATTGATGGCCAGGAAGATGGTGGAGTGGTAAGCAGTAGCAAATCAGTTTCTCTAGGATTTTGAATCCAGACACTGGAGTATAACAACTTGAGAAAGAAAAGAAAGCAAGGTAGATCCTTGGGATCCAGGTAGGATTAGAAGAGAGAATTGGAGCCCACAAGGAAAGTGTTGAGACAGACCTCAATACAGAAAAGGGTGGTGGAAAACTACTTTCTCCCTGACTCCCAGCTTATTGCATGAGAGAGAAGGCTGGAATCTGTAGAGACACCGTGAAGGCAGGTGATCTCAGAGGCCTCCAGGGAGAAACACATCTGTAAAACAGCAGTGGCTGCTGTGACTTGCAATAGTTGGTGAGTGACTCCAATCCAAGCATCTCCTGGAGAGGCTGCTTGGCCAGATACCATTCTAGGAGAGGCGAATTGAACCCAGAGCTTAGAACAGCCATGGGTTGACATCATCTCATGGCCCATAGTAACTGGATGAGAGACAATCACAGGAGAACTCAGAGTCAGGGAGCCAAGGTCAGGCCAGCAAGAGGCACCCAGAGTGCTGTAGGCTGAAAAACTCAAGCTCTAGTGCCACAAGCAGAGACCAGGATCAACTTCAACTTTTATGTAGTTGAAAGCACCAAAATCAGCAACCTGCCCTATTCCTACTGCAGGTGTTCTGGAATCATCTAGCCTGGATCTGGGCTCTGACTATCTCACGTCCTTGTCTACCAGCTAGAGTCTATCAGAGATAAACCCTGAATTGGACACCACCACAAAACTGTAGACCCCAGGCTGGGAAGGAAATAGGGGAAAAAAGAAGAATCAAGATGTGTAGGTACAAATTTGTTCAATGTGATCATTACATATGAAAAATATACCAATAAAATTAATTTTTAAAAAAGAATTCAATAGTTGTGGGCTTTCACTCAAATTTCAGAGAAAAGCCTAGGAGGCCAGGCAAGGAGGCCCTGAGAAGCAAGTGAGTCTCTGAGAGGAGAGAGGTGCAGTGGAGACCTTAGGAAGTTGGGAGATACGAGGAACATGCAACTTAAGCAAGCCATAGGCAGTAAGGGCAATCAGCTCAAGAGAGAGGGCAGTAAATGGCAGGGCCACAGGAACTGGATTGCACAAGGCCTTTGGAATTTACCTCTCACACACTACTCCAGGTGCTGACACGAAACTACAAGATTTGAGGTATGCCCTGCTGGGATTTAAACAATATGTGATTATATATTGGAAGTATTTAACTTCTTTGCCTTGAATCTCAGAGGAGACTTTGGACTTGGACTTCTCAATAAATGCAGCACTATTAAGACCTTAGAGACTTTTAGAGATGGATTAAATGCAGTTTATATCATGATATAAACAAGCTTTTTCAGAGCCGTGAAAAAATGTTATAACTTAGATATAACCCCCCCCCCCGGAGGTGTGGCCTTGTCAGAGGGGCCGGGCCATGAGGGTGCAAGCTATGACATTATATTCTTTCCCCTAGCTCCTCCCTTTTCTTTGTTTCCTAGCTGCCATAGTTCAACAGTTTTCCCCTGCTAGGCCTTCTGCTGTGGCACTTCGGCCTCGAAGCCACTCAGTCATAGACCAAAACTTCTGAAACCAGGAACCAAAATAAAATTTCCTCCTTTATTTTATATTAATTTTATTGAGAAAGAAGTAGCAACGAGACAGTTCCAAAACAGGTTAGTAGGATAGTTATAATAATTAATACATTATATATTGTTGTCTTTGTAGTAGTTATTCATAGTGCAAGATGCAGATATGATTTCTTGTCTAAACACTATTAGTACAAATCTTTCCTTTCATTGAACTAAGAGAAAGTAACAGTATATTTATATTTATATTATATATGTATATTTTGCATATATAGCTATATTATATTTTTTTTTCACTACAAAATGGTCCTTCATTTATATCCCCCTTTTTTGTTTCCTTTGTCAGAGACGGGTATTCCAATGCCATTCATATATTGTAGGTACATGAATTCAGCAAAGTAATTCAATATAGTCCAATAGTCTATAATAGTGGGTTATCCACATGACTGGCAATGTCAGAAGTTGTTGACTTTCATGGCTTTACTTTTTATACCTCATTTTTATACTTTTCTGCTGGATGGTTACGACCAAGATAAAGCAAGAACTATGTAACAAAAAATATAACTTTTGTATCTGACAAGGTCAGTCAAATCCCCTCAGGATTTACCGTGAAACCCTGTACCACGGTTTCTATATCTTCTGTCAGTGTCAGCCATGTGGATGAGTCACGGCCATTGCTTGACCAATTTGTTCTCTGTGAAAGCCTGAGAGAATGTTTTTTCTCCATGTGACCCTCCTTAGGCACACTCTACATCATTGATCACTTTTCCTCTGTGGCCCCATAATCTCCTTGATCAGAAAATTTGGGACACCACTGAGTTACATGATGTCACAGTACAGGTTCTCTTATGTCCTGAGTCCACTGATTTTGAAGGGCTAGGGCCAAAATGTTGGCTATCCTTGTAGCCCTACTTTATCTCTAAATGTTTGGTCTGTAAACTTAAGTTGTTAACCCTCCAAAAGAAAATCTTAATGATATTATTACCCTAAAACATAGGTTGTTGATCTTAACATTAGTATCTGTCTGAATATCAAATGCCTTAGACATAACATGGAACAGATATCTTCCATCAAACATTGATATGCTAAACTTTGAATCCATACAGAATATGAAAAAAATAGTAAAAAAATAGAAATAAGCAATTACAAATTTTACACAGAAATTTAGAAATCTAACCATATACAACATTGCAGCAAGACAGTCCTATGACACTTTTTTGTCTCTTGTTTTTATTTATTACGTTTTTTTTTAAACAAACATTAACTTAGAGAGTATAGCAGCAATTGATATGACATTAGAAGCAGTGCATTTTTAAAAGACCACAGTGACAGGGATTCCAAGCATGGCCCTAGAATTACACATTGCTATTCTCAGTGCAGTTCCTTAGTTCACAGTCCTCCTTTAAATTGGAAGAATTAGGTGTTTTGTCCCAGCAACATGAAAGTAACTACAGTAATATACTTGGTTGCTGGTTGACCAATGTGTGGGTAATAGCCGTCCATCTCACAGTGCAGCTGCCCATAGCTGCCTCCTGCTTTGGTTCTTTTGTATATTTCACAACATGCTTCCTGACACTGTTAAAGGGCTGCAAAGAGAAAAGGAGTCCCAGGCAGGAAGAACCTGAAAATACAAGTCACTATGTCTTTAAACGCAGCCTGTGCCACTACCCTCCCCTCTCTGTGACTCTGAACTAAATTGCTGGGATTATTTGTTTATCTCTGCTTAGATGAAAAAAGATGCTGATCCTTACCCTGCAATTTCTGAGGGTACAGTGAGAACATTGAAATTGGGAGGCCAGTGCTGGGATGATGGTTAATATTATGCTTCAACAATGCTAGTCCACAGTACCTAGATATTTGAGCAAATGCATTCTAGATGTTTCTCTGGTGCTATTTTTTAGATGAGATTAACATTTAAATCAGCAGATTAAATGAGTAAAGCAGATTACATGGGTAATTCATAATATGAATGAGCCTCATCCAATCAGTTAAAGGCCTTATCAGAAAAAAATTGAACTTTCCCAAGCAGATGGAATTATGGCAGCAGCTGCCTTTGTTTGAAGGCTGTTAGGGAGTAAATAAGGGGCAGCATTTGGAGTTGATCAAGTGTGGGCCAAAGTGCTGGCTCCTCCATGTTTACTATTTGTATGACCTTGGATAAATTTTTTAACCCCTCTTTGTTATGAGCTTCCTCATTGAGTAAATGAAAATACCACAACTTCCTCAATTTTTTAAGGATTAAGGTAAACTATAAAAATACATGTTTGTAATGATCAAGTTATAAGTCTCACAACAAACTATCACCTCTCATCTATTTATCTATTTATCTGTCTGCCTGTCCATCTGTCTATCTATCTATCTATCTATCTATCTATCTATCTATCTATCTATCTATCTATCTATCTATCTATCTATCTATCTAT